>OV050032.1:179811796-179900162 GCA_920105625.2 Clusia tigrina
CTACAAATTAAGGGGAAACCCGATAAAGAGGTAACAACATATTGAGTTGCTTAGAATTAATGTTTGAGAGAGAGAGAGAGAGAGAGAGAAAGGAAGGGCATGGTGCATATAGCTACTTTATAAAACATGCCCGTGGTCTAATAAAGGGTTAAAAGGTCCTTTCTTTTCAAGTAAATCATGTTCCTTCTGATAAGAAAGCACTGAATCGATTACGAGTGACATTTAATTACAGTGAAGTGCTAATCTGAAATGTCATTAATAAAATTATATAATTAAATATTATAATTATTAATGTATTCCTTCTTATAATATAAACATAAATATACTACAACGAATGTGTGGATGCCTATATATGACTAGTTGTTCTCTGAAACTTCCTATACGATTCTTGCTTTTACGTATAAGAAAACTGGATATTGTTTCCTTATTCTTAGAAAATCAAAATCATCGCTAAAGTTTTAATCATTATTTATTTTACTGGACAGAATTTTATTCCACTCAATTTACTCCTCTAAATTTTAATTCCACTACTTTACTCCACTCAATTGAATCCATTAAATTTGAATTCCACTATTTTACTCCACTCAATTGACTCCACTAAAATTTAATTTCACTATTTTATTCCACTCAATTGATTCCACTAAAATTTAATTTCACTATTTTACTCCACTCAATTGACTCCACTAAAATTTAATTCCACTCTAATTTACTGCACTCAATTTTACTCCGCTCAATTGTAATGCACTGAAATCTATTATTCCTATCTATTTTATTCCGCTCAACTGCTTTCCACACTATTTCACTGCACTCTCTATAACTGTAGTTTATTTGATTCCACTCTATTGAACGTCATTTAACAACGCTGTACTTTATTTCACTCCACTCAAGTGCTGTCCTCTACTTATTTTACTCCACTATATTAACTTCACACTATTTTAGTGTACTCTAGTTCTTTTCACTCAATTTCTTTTCGCTCTATTTTATTTCACTTCATTTTACTACACTGCAGTTTACTCTACTCACCTACCTTTCACTCACCATTGACTATTTCAACCCACTATGTCTCTCCTTATCACTTCAATCACTTTTCACACTATTTTACTTCACCCTATTTTACATCACTCTATTTTACTGTACTTTATTTGACTCCACTCAATTTCACTCTACTGTATTTGACTCAATGTCATCCTAATTTATTTTACTCCCCTATATTGCTTTCTACACTATTTTACTCCTTTCTATTTCATTTCCCTATATTGCTTTCCACACTATTTTACTTCTCTCTATTTCACTTCCCTTTATTTCACTCCCTTCTATTTCACTCTAATCGGTTTTCCTCCACTCTACTCTATTCTACTCCACTCTATTTTATTTTACTCTAGATCCACTACACTCAACTTTCACGCTTAATTTTACTTTAATCAACGTTACTCTACTCAGTTCATCTGCAAGGCATTCATTATAAGGTGCACTCTATTCCTTTACAATTCAACTACATACAACTTGGAGCAGGTGACGTAACTGCACTCCAATCCAATCCCAGCCAAGCCAACCGAACCCAAACCAATCCATCGCAACTATTTCCACTCTATTGGTACTCACCTAAGAAATCTCCAATGCAGCGATTTGAATTTCGTTTCCAAAGCTGATAAGCTCTGCCAGCGAAATCGCGCATGGATACGTCAAAGATGCACCGGTTTGTTAGTGCCTCCATGCATGTGTGTGTCAGTGCTTGGTGAGTGTGTGTGCATGAAGAAGCTGAGCTGCCGCCATTGTGCTCAAGTGCATTAACCCCTCGTGGGGCAGGAGACAGCGCGGAAGGAGCGAAGAGTCCACGCCGTGTTGCTGTTGCTTGGCAATAATGACTCACCCAATGCAAAATGATAAACAACTCGAAACTTCAGTTTTACGAGTATTACTGCCGCGGCTGTTGGTGTTGTTGTTGTTAGTGGTGATGGTGTTGTTCTTCTTGTTTTTGTTGTTGTTGTTGTAAAATAAAAATATTGCACAAGTATGAAATGCACAAATAAAGTGTACCCAGCAAAACGGAGCAAGTACAACAACAACAAAAACAACAAATTAAAAAGAATGAAGACTAAGGAGCAAAAAAATCAGTTTTTATTATTTGCATCCTGCGGGCCCTGCCCCGTCAGAGAAGCAACGACAGCAACAACACCACACGAAAGAAATACCAATGGTCTTGGAATAACTTCAAATACGAAATGCGAACTGCGAGCGGCGAACTGCGAGTGTAGGGACCTGGCTACATATATGCCTGCGTGCACAGGCCTCCTGCAACCCTTGCGTACACGAGTATTTACACTACTCACTCTCCCTCGTCCTTTTGTGTTTGGCATTTGTTTTTTTTTCTTGATTCTTCATTTTTGCAAATGATTTTTCGTTATGAAATCCGCTTTTCAAAATCCAGTTCGCATTTGTTTGGTGCACAAATTCAAACGATCTATGTATTGATCACTTTCCTATGGAGAGCCAGCCTGGCTGCCTGCACACTGCACCACTATTCAATTTTAAATAGTCATCATCATCATCATCATCATCGTCCTCGTCATCGTCATCATGATGAGCTTCACATCATCCGACGTCATCATTCATTGCCACGTTGAGTTGCTGGTGACTGTATTGTTCGCTGTAGCAGTGCGCTCAGAGCTCTTCTTGGCTTTGCTCTGCTGTGTTGTGATGTCCTTTGCTGTTATGTTCTCTTCCTGTGTTGTATTAAGTCGTTTTAGCTACGCTTAGTTATCCTTCGGGTATCGTAATTTCCATTCAAAAATTCTTCAACATTTATTTTTGCCCCTTTCAGTGGTCGTCCGTCCTGCCAAACGCAAAACAAATGTACAACAACAAAAATATACAAAAAAAATTATTATAATAAAGAAGAAAAAAGGGAATTCAAGAGGGATTTCTGTGGTCGGTCTTCTTAGGGTACTGCTCTCTAGGTTTGTGCAAGTGTTTGTTTTTGTAATTGTTTATGCCTGTTGGTGGTTGTTGTTGTTGTTGGCTGTTGTTGTTGCTATTGCTGCTGTTGATACTTATGCTTTTCATGCTGGTGGCTGCTGACTGCTGGCTGTATTGACTGTGGTGACTCATAACTTGTTGGCACTGTGACTGTATGTCGGCCTGCATGCACATCCTCGCACATATACAAACTCCCATCTTTCACTTATCAATCCTTTACTCCTTTTGTGTGCATTGCGATGGATTGGTTAAATTTTTAATACCTTTGTATTTGAGTCGAATTTTTTTTTAACAAAAAAAAGGAGAGGCATGTTTAAAATGAAATCAATACCGGTGCTAATTAGTCAATAAATACGAATATTTCAGGACGATACGAAAATTCCAGGATGCTCAATATTTATTGTGATTAAATTGGAATTTAACTTATGCCTAAAAGGTATGGTCATGAAAAAGGATATGTTTGGAGTAAAATATCTTACTCGTAGATTGCGAGTATCTTTTGGGAAAGTTTGGAGGAGTGCGCAAATGCTTCGCTGCATACGCGAGTGTACATAAAACCATTCAAATATCCTCCTAGAAGCGTCCACCAGAATAGAAATGTTTTCGATTCACATATATTAGGTTGGGTTATACTGACTGGCCGTGAAGACCACACATAGTGAACTTTAAGAGCGAAAATATCCTTATTGCTGAGAGGTCATCCAGGGGTTTCCCAAAACCAGGGGTTTCCCAGGTATGCCACGCGTGCCTTTGAGATTGCCGGGGAATGCCACAAGAGATGCTCCAAAGTTTTCCGTATGCCCTGCTGCCCACATTTCCTACAATCGTCGTTGTTCGTAAGTCCCATCCTTTTGGCATGTGACGCCGGTAGATAGTGACCCGTCAGTATGCCCCCAATCATTCTACAATCCTTTTTCGGTAGTGCCAGTATAGACTTGGTTTGTTGAGCGCCTTACTATTGGCACATGAGCTTTGCAGTTATGCATGTGGGGATACTCCACCTTCCTTCCTCTTTCCTCAGCATGTCATCTTCAACACGGCTAGTAATCATTTGCAAAGGCAACAGTACGTTGCTTACTGGCTTATTCTGATGTTGGATAACGTTGTTTGGAATAGTGTCCGCGCTCTCGTTGCTTTCTAAGTTCTTGTGCCCTGGCACCCAGTAGATGCACAGCCTCCGATTGTTGGCCAGCCCATCCATTGCTGCCCTACAGTGAAGAACATGTCTGGATGATACTCAGCATGAGGTTAGAGCGTTAATCACAGAGCAGGTCATAGCGTATGCAGGTGAGCTTTGCAACTTTCCTAGCAGCAAACACTTTCGCCTGAAAGATACAACAATGGTTAGGGAGCCTGAATGGCTCTCTGATATCTAGTACAGGGCAGTATATGCTTGCTCCAACACCATCTGCTTGATTTAAGCCGTCCGTGAACCGGCTTTGCATTTACCATTCATGTCTCTGCGGAATTCCCCAATCTCTTTTTTATGCTTTTTCTCAAGCTGAGAGTAGGAATCACATATTCCATGGTAACCGTGGGACACTGACCTGCAGCACTATGACCGAATGATCGGGTAGAGAATTACTTAGTGGCCAACCACCTTCCCGCAGATTTAGCTCCAAGGCTTTCCGCAAAAAGTTCAATGGGGTTTAAGTATTGTGTTGAGGGCCGTTGGCGTAGTCCTTAAGCCTCCCGTCACACTCAGTGCTGGAAATCTTTGGAATTTTTCCATAGGTTTGCAGTATGTTTTCATTCTAACAGCAGTCCACCACACCATAATACACCAGAATACCATACAGCAATATCGGTCTAGCTGTAGCTGTATAGCACAAATGCTTCAAAGAGGGGGATAGGCCCCAAGTGGATCTAAGCATCCTTTTGCAGGCTTATAGAGCATTAGTAGCTTTCTTTACCCTTTCCTCTACATTGAGCTTCCTTGAAAGCTGACTATACACTTTTACGCCTAAGTATTCGGTATGGCTTTCGAGAATTAGTCTACTATTGTTCAGCTTCGGTAGTTTTCATGGAATGATCTTGTATTTCCTACTGATAAGTAACAAATAATAATTTTCTCGCTCCACGTAATTCTAGGTCTCTATGTGAGACTCTGCTGGACACAAACGCAGTTGGGTCTTCTTAACCCTTAGGATTTTCCTTTAATATGGTCGTCCTCCATAATGGAGATGCTGGTGGCAACCCAATTTCAGATTGCTGCGAATATGGTTTTTTGGGGATTACACCTCAGTTTCAGGATTCAGCTGTCTTATTATATCAAGTTTCAATTGAGAATTGTTGGGTCTGCCATTTTTCCTTTAGAATTGTTCAATATGAATGAATTATATACAATTTGAGTACCATGATCTACCGAATGGAACATTGTTCTATTATG
Organism: Clusia tigrina; assembly: GCA_920105625.2. NCBI lineage: Eukaryota > Metazoa > Arthropoda > Insecta > Diptera > Clusiidae > Clusia > Clusia tigrina. The sequence continues at coordinate 179,817,162 of OV050032.1, forward strand.
ATTTTATGAAGAGCCGAGCCATGTCCGCACATTAAATTCCTTCTCTATCAAAGATCAATTTAGCTGACAGAGAATCACCTGTATTCACTTTGAATATTAGAAGTAAGAAGATCGCTTAAGACCTGCGGGAGTGTTCCACTTGGTCTTTATTTTTCACCACTATAACTATTTTATTCATATGAATGCCTCGTTTTGGAGCCTGCAGAAGCGTAAATTAAACAAGGATGCAACTTTACTAAGTTAATGTTGAACTTTGCCACATTTATTTGCTCCTCAGCCATGAGACACGATTGGCAATTTTATTTTGGTACTCATAGTCAAATGTTATCCTTCCTTGTGTGCTTGTTTTATGTACGCTGAGGACCACTTAAAATGTTGTGCCCAAAAACTTTTCGGCAATAAAAACAGAGACCAAAACACCGAAGCCAAAAATAATTCATCTGCAAAAGCTGATTTGAATAAAATTGCAATAAAAACAATTTGAAAATGTTTTCCAGCGGGTCATAAAACAATTGAAACGCTTAAGCAACGAAAATAAAACAAAAATTCCAACATGAAAATAATTGGCAATTGTCCATGGATGTGCTCGGCGAACGAAACGCAAGGACTGCATGGGCGCACTTTCACTGAAGCGCAGTTGGACACATTGCGAAGTGTTCGAATACCGTCGAATAAGGCCTGGCATGGAAGCTCAATTGGCATGTGGACTCACTCAAAAGTATGTTCCTCTACATAGGTCTTTGGAAACGCTTCTATTTCCAGGCACTGAACACTCGAACACCGGATTTGATTTGATTTGATTGTGCGTGTGTGGGGCTTTAATGAGAGCGAAAGTCAAAGCGTCTCTTATGTTGTACATATCTTAGTCTAGAGAAAATGATTGTTCTGGAGATACCTGAGTGATCTTCCTCTGCTCAAGTAAAAACTGTTGGTCTTAGATGACATTCGATTAAAATGAAATCAGCTGCGTAAAATAAAACTAGATTTACTAGAGTATATATTTCAGTTGCTTGACAGGATATCGCACCAATTCAATCAAAAATGGAACAAAATGGGCAAAAATTGTTTAACCAAGGCTTACAGACAATTAAAAAGACACCTCCGCCCGCTGGTAGTTTATTTTGTATTCTCTATCATCGAGTACATTTATAATTTGCGGCGGGAGAATCTACGAAGCTTAGTTGTGAATAGGTCTCTAGGATTATAATTTATTATATATATTGTAGGAAGATATTTTATTGTATATCTTATTTATGAGGAGATTATCTATACTCATGCTGGAAAACACCCTCTTCAAGAGACAAATTTCGCGATTCAGAATAGTAAAGAATCCTTCACAATCCATTTGCAGGAATAAACCAATTCAATTCAATTCATTCAGTCCAAGTTAAGTCAATCCAAATTAAGGCAATCCAGCTTTCTCATTTCGGTCATTATTGCACTATGAAGGTCAGTTCTACATTAAATGAATTTTATTATACCTTCTTGGGGATCTAATTGGGTAGAGAAGGTATATATTTTAGTACTCCGGAGGTCATTGAAGTGGTAAAAATATCTGAAGGGATATAAAGGGCTTTAATGAAGAAGTGGGGGATCTGCTCGATGGGGGACCTCGATAGATCTAATGTGATAGTGAAAAGAAAAATAGGATAGTGACAGGGATCTGATGATCTAATGAAGAAGTCATTGATATCAAGAAAGGGATCTAATAGGGTTATGAGGAATGAAGAAACGAAAGGACCCCAAGAGAAATAAGATTGGAAAGCGGTTAATGAATGAGTTCTGAGGGGGTAATGAGGGCACATATTGAAAAATTTGGGGGATCTGATGAACTATTGAATAAGGCATTTAAATATTGAAAGAGGTCTAATAAAGTTACGACGAATGAAGAAATGAGAGAAGATCTGACGAGTGGCTGGGAAGGAATTGAACTAGTGAAAGACATCTGAGGTGGTATTGAAAGGATCTAATGAAGAACTAAGGAAGGATCATTATATAGTGTAGAAGCCAATGAGGTAGTTAAAAAATCTGCTGAAATATTCCCGTGGTAAAGAAGCTAAAGGTAGTGGGAAATCATTTGAATGGGGCTGTGAAAATAATCAAATGAAATAGAAAAAATTCCCAAACGATGGAGTATTGAAGGGGGGTAAAATCTGTCTACTGAAATAATGAAGGGATATAATGAAGTGTTCAGAAGGGCGCTCAGGATCTGGTCAGAAAGGTGTGAGAATATGTTAAGTAGTAGTTAAGAACTCAGTGGAGTACTGAAGTGGAACGAAAGCGCAGGCAAGCTGATCTAAGAAGTAGCCAAAGCACTACCTGGCTACTGAAGAGGATCGAGTGAAGTAACAAATGTAATTTAAAGGATTGTAAATGTACTCTAATTGGATTAGTGGGAATAAATATTAGATTAGTGTCAGGTCAATCAATCAGTTAGTATCAAATTGGATTTATTAGGATCGTATCAGGTAGTGAATTCGATCTAGAGGGAACATGATTTGAACTGAAAAGATGGTGAAGAAAAGTGATGTAATGAGTGTAAGGCAATAGTGAATAAGCATTTGAAGAGGTGGTATTGGGTAACATTCATATCCGAACCTATGTCACTATAAACTTCGTCTCCCTCGCCGTGGACACTGGAGCTATGCGAGGTAAGAGCTTTATTATATACTAGCAGTGTTAAGAGTGATATCATGAGAATATTCTCTAGGAACTTCCGATTTACCAGGAACAGTCGTGATCACCCTAATCATCTGATAGTTTCAATAATACAACCTAATGCAGAAATCTAATCAGTTGTACTCACTTTAAATTATCCGATTGAAGAAGGAAATCACACACATTTTTCAACCATGATAACCCAGATTTTGGTAGAATCAAGAATAGGTCGGATTTTGAAGCGCGGACTGCCACGATATGCGAGCTGTCTCAACTATGTGGAGAACTTTGAAATTATCATTGACTTTTCTTAGAAATGTGTGGAGACTCGACGTTTAGATGGGCGAGAGCCCACCTGACCACAGCTTGGAAAGAGGATGTGTTCTTATATAACCGACTTGACTCCTTTTTTTCTTCATGTTCTTTTCCAGTGTTATGCATTCAGTGTAAAGTATGTAAACGATTCGTAGTATACCCTTCAAATTTCAATAGTGAAGGAGTAATGTTGGCCTTGGAGCAAGTCCTTTTATTAGTCCTCGCTTTTCTTCCTTCATTATTTGTTTGAAGACAAAAGAAACTTAAAGGAAACTGGCATCATTGCCACACAGTATGAACCTGACTACGTCACCCAGCCATGGCAGTCGGAGTTTTGTCCGTCATGGGCATCATGAGGGGTTGGTGATCTATTACGCTTGCTTGCCAAGCAAGCATCGAATTTATGAATTTACAACTTTAAAATCGAATCGTCGGTAGTTCTGGCCAATTCCCCAAACGCAACTTAAGTGTTAACAGAGGACAAAAAATACATTGTGCCATAATAATAATAAGAACAACAACAACAACAACAGCAGCAGTAATAATAATAGCAGCAACAACAACAGCAAGTGTCATAAGTACAAAATTTATTGAAATTATCAGCGCAGTGCGTGTCAAGCAGTTAATCAAATAAATATGGCGCTGGAGCTTATTATTGTTTTTTCTTCATATTTCACAGATAGCAGGCAAGCGCCTTCACCCATTCTCAAGCACACGCACACCCATTACATGGCTGTGTGTGTGTTTGTGTGCTCTCGTGAACGGAAGTGGCAGCATACAAAGTACACAAACATTGATTTAGTGTGGCGCCTCATGTAACATTCTTCACACTTTACTCTTTGTTGTGACACTGCAACAGTAGAGTTGCCTCTGTGTGCGTATGTGTGAGTGGGGAATGCGTTTGTATTACTATGTGTGCGTATAAGTGTGTGGATTTTCTTTAGTTTTGAACCACACTAAAACCACAAAGTCATAAAATTACTTTCGCGCATTATAAATTTGTGCAATGTTGAAGCGTAAAAATTTATTACGCTTATGGATAAGCGCTTATGAAATATTGAAAGTGTAAAATACACTCGAAAAAATTAACAGCACAATTCGAAATACCCTTGACAGTGGTCCAATGAGAGTGCATGTGAGTAAGTTAGAGTGACTAAGTGAGCGTGAGATTGAGTTAAATTGTGTAATGTTGGGTAATATTAAGTGCGGGAGTGAGTGAGAGTGACTGACTGACCCAGAATGCCAGAAAGTAAAATAGAGTGAGAAACTAAAAAAATTCTGAGGAAGTGAAATAGAGTGAGAAAGTGCTGAAAAAATGAAAAGAGACTGAGTAAGCGAAAAAGTATTTGAATAATTTAGATTGATTGTAAAGTATGAGTGAAAAGATTGAGTGAAATTTTTTGAGTGTGAGATTGAGAGAGATGAGAGAGATTTAGTTGCAGCGAGTTGGAGACTCCAACTTGGAGTGCATGAGACGAGTGACCGAAGATAAAAGATAGTGACAAAATGCAAAAAAGTGGGAAGCTTTGAAAGAGAGCGAGTCAGAGAAATTAGAGTGAGGGAATGAGGGAAATTAGAGTGAGTGTGTCAGAGATATTAGACATACTCAGAGACATTAGAGAAAGTGAGTCCGAGAAATTAGAAGAAGTAAGTCAGAGAAATTAGACTGAGTGAGAAATTGTGAGATTTTGGAAAACTGTGTGATTGTCTGTTTTTTTTAATTATGTAAAAAGATAAAGAGATAGAGAGAGTTAGGGGGACAGAATTAGACAGAAAGTTATGGAGAGTTAGAGCTAGAGTTTGAGAAAGTTTGCTGATGGAGTTAAAGAAAGCTAGAAAATTGGTGAGAGGGTGTTAGAGAGAGAGAGAGGGAGAGTTAAAAATTATAGTAATATGGAAAGAATAATATAAAGGAAGAAGTTATAGAGAGAGTTACAGAGTTTGTTTGAGAGAGAGTTATAGAGCGAATTAGAAAAATTATGGAGAGAGAGTTATAGAGAGTTATAGAGAGAGTTAGAGAAAGACTTATAGAGAGAGTTATAAAGATAGTTATAGAGTGAGCTATAGAGGGAGTTATAGAGAGAGTTACAGAGAGTTAGACAGTTTGTTTGAGAGAGAGTTATAGAGCGAATTAGAAGAATTATGGAGAGAGAGTTGTAGAGAGAGAGTTATAGAGTGAGTTATAGAGGCAGTTTTAGAGAGAGTCACAGAGAGAGTTAGAGAGCAAAATAGAGCAAGTTATGTAGAGGGAGTCGTAGATAGTTATGTAGAAAAAGTTATAGAGAATTATAGATAGAGTCTAAAAGAGTAATATAGAGAGAGTTATAGAGAGAGTTATAGAGAGAGTTGAAGAGAGAGTTAAAGAGAGAGTTCACGAGAGAGTTAGAGGCAAAGAGTTAGGGAGACAGTTAGAGGGATAATTACAGTGGTAGAGGGATAATGATAGAGAGTTAGTCGTTTAGAAAATGTGAAAAAGAGTGAAAGAAAGAGAAAGACAGTGAGTGAGTGTGAAAGAGAGTGAGAGAGATTGAGTGAGAGTGTATTAGAAAGAATTAAATGAAGTGAGCTAAATTGATTGAATTATAGTGAGTTTTAGTGAATGTGAGTAGGAAGAGTGGTAAAGAAAGCGAATTTGATTAAGCGAGAGTATGGAAAGAGAGAGAGTGCTATTGAGAGTGAGATAGATTTAGATAGGGTGAGTTTTAGAGAGCAAAAGTGAGTAAAATGAGTCAGAGTGAATTATATTGTTTAGATTGAGAGAGAGTGTGAGATATTCAGTGTGCTTGAGATTGAGTGTGCTTCAGATTGAGTGTGCTTGAGATTGAGTGTGCTTGAGATTGAGTAGGATTAAGAGTTTAAGAGAATGAGAGGTAGTGTTAAATGGTAATGAACAGTAAGAAATAGTGATGGACAGTAGTTTAAATTGAGTAACAGTATGAGTGAGTATTTGAGTGCAAGCGATTTATCTCTTTGTATTATTTTCATATCCTCTTCAACATCAATGTTTCCATACTCTCCATCTCGGTTTCATTCAGTAGGACTCCTTTGTTTTTATATCTCAATCAATGTATTGCGAGTTTTTCCAACTTTATCCTTTGATTCCATCACATTTTCAAATAGGTCCGCCAATTTTTTCTTACTCCTGCGGACTACTCTCTTTATATAATACCCTTATAGAAATGTTGATATGACAGCTATTATTAAGTTCAGACATGGTTTCGCCAGCCATTCTTTTGGGTGTATCCACTACGACGACATCCTTTCCCATGCTCTCGTTATTATGATGCCAGCTTGTACAGCTGTAGTCGGCATAAGTCATTATTTTGCGCCAAATTGCTTTATTGGCGTTTTGTGTTCGCTGTGCTCGCGGGCAACTCCGAGTACATTGTTAGAGATAATAATTTGTGTGCCGTATGTCCTGTGTGCTTGTGTGTGTGTGTGTGCGGTGGGGTAAGAAATAAATAAGAAAATTGCCACAGAGCGAAGGATGTGCAAGTTTAGTAAAGATTTGTAAAAGTTCAAGAGTGTAATTGATAAAGTTTGCCAGCAGCCGGGCTATAAAAGATAAAATATGGATTATGTTAAGCGGAGTTGTTATTAATGACAGAGCAAGGTTAAAAGACAAGCGGTGCGATGCCAGTGCCATTGTCCCTGAAACCTTGTTAAGAGTGGACCGGTCAGGAAGGAGATACATATGGCTACAATAAGAGCGGCGAGCAGCTGAAGAATTATCAAAGTGCAATACTTTTCGTGGAGAACTCAAACTGTTTATTTTCAATCTGTAGACACTGTTCTGATCGGTGTTGACAGTGATCTTTCCAAGAACTCTCAGAGAACTTACCAGAGAGATTTGATAAGGTAACTGCCAATGGCAATTGAATTCCTAAAAATGTTTCTATGCACAGGAGGGAAACTTATTGGCACAGACCCTTCAATCGGATTATTATGAAAAGTTACAGCAGGGCTGCCAGAAAGCCTTAAGGAACAAAACTCCTAGCAGGATTTGGAAATTAAAACCACGAAGGAGGAGAAAATCCAAGAGAATCCGAGGAAATCGAACATTTGCTGAAAATCGTGCAGATGCAGAACTGGAAATAAAAAAGAGAACGAAAAATCAAAATAAAACCATGATACTCTAAGTCCATAACAGACAGGAGACCCACAAGTTTGGACGATGGATGCAAATGGTCTTACGCATTCGAAACAATTGCTCCCAGCAGACTAGAATCGTCTAGGGTTGTGCCAAGAGACCCCTCCATATAATATATTGGATCACTTCAGAATGTGCGTGTTTTCTAACCCAATTAATCACACGTTGCTGCAGCAAAACTCAAATGAAGCCCAAATCCTAAGTTTCGCCTATGTTTAAATAGGTTTCATATGAAAATTTTCTGAATAAGATATAAGGATGATTTTCGAGATAAAGACAAAAATAACATAAAGAACAGAACCGAGCCTCTTACAGGATCCTTAGCGTTCCACATACGAACATTCAATTCAAGTGGGAAACACCGCAGCTTTACTAGGGAAGTCTCTGCTCTGATTTTCTAGAAGTTGGATCATTTGCATATGTAAAATATCATCACGCCATTCAGATCACTGAACTCATCGTTGGTGAGATCGAGTCAAAGGACTCATCAAAGTAAACGATTTCACCATTGACACAGAAAAGTGATGATGTCGTGTCACCGATACAATTAGTGGATAGGACTTTGTCATCAGCTTACACAAGGATTCTACATAATGGGTTCCTTCTTTTCTTTTTTCTTTGATGCCCTCATGGCAGATGAATGTACTCGAACACAGCCTTCATTTCACCACCGAACCTTTGATAATGAACACTTCGAATATCATCACAAGATTATAGGAAAATGAAGAATCTGCTTGCATCAACACCATCCCGTTCGGTCCAGTTTACCCAGAGGAGCTTCCCTAAATCTACTCAAGAAGTGAACCCATTTAAGTATTCACCTTTGCGAGCAGCTCTGCATTCCCTCCTTAGTTATAGCAACATCTTTTTCATGTTCACCTATATAACTCTTCACCTAATGCACCTCTTACCAATATTTTTTGGAAATAATACCTTCAGATATGTCAAGAATACTGCCGGGTGTGATAGAAATGCGACCAGATCGGGATCAGACTAGCAGCTGAGAACTCTGGAAAACAGAGGCTTGGGTGGGACTTTAATCCGGTTAGTAAAATCATGATAATAGTCACAAGGACCTACAAATAAGTGTTGCTATCTCTTTTGTTTCTTAAGGATTGTGCAATTCAATAAAATTAACATATATAAAGTTGGCGCGGTGTTAGTCCAATGTCCTGCAAATTAGACTCAACATATTCGAGTGTTAAAGCTCGACTTCATATAACAGTTCACTCCAACTCACTAAATAACTCTTTTGATTGCTAAAAAATGCTCAATTGAAACACACAGGATACTGCAATGTAGGCGTGACGGTGGCCCAACCTACACATATTGTTACTCTGCTCTGTTAGATGGGAAAATTCGACTTCATAATGAGTTTCACTCAAGTAACTCTTCTTTTTTTGGTTCAGATAAGTTATTTTCAAGAAAATGTACTTACGGAAAATGGGTGTGTTTGTGATTTGAACTGCCCCAAAAGCTATATACAGGCATTATTGCGAGAAATTTCATGTTCAGATCAAATTTCAGCTCAGTATATCTTTAAATTTGTGGGTCATGTTCTCACAAGGATTGGAGCCAAAAAAACGAATGTGACTCAATATAGTCAGGAAGTGACTGTACATAGAGTATACATATATGTATATGCATACCTACGACGCCTTCCTTTACTGTTAGCTTACGTTATAAGTATTTTCCCCCTTTGCCACATATTTCGCATACTGTGTGAGTGTTAAGAAAAAAACATAGTACCCCAATTTTTTTGCATCAATTATTTCGTAAATTCTTCTTCCCATTAACACCGCGTGAAAAGAAGTGTTTAAAAAAGTCGCTATGTATATATATACAATATAGTCAGATCGTCATTGATTAAGTTAATACTGTACAATACTTTCCCAGCTGCCAGAACTACTGTTGTAATTAGGTCCTTGAAATTACTTCATTGGAGTTGTTTTGACATTAAAAATGTTCCAAAATTTTTCAGAAAATCGTTTCCAGACGAAAATTTGGGAGGCAACACCATGGAATTCACACTTTGGTTTCGAATGCTTTACTTAGGGTTCTTTCTAACTTGCTTGAATGTAACATTCTGGTTTGGAGACTCCGAATTGTTTCATATTGTTCTGGTTGTTGGCATATTTTGCAATCCCGACTCGTCAGTGCTCCTGCTGGATGTAGCTGATGTATTGATTACGTGTGATCGGTTTCTTCTGTAGATCAACGCAGACGATTTAAATATGAGATACAAATTGAAAATGTTTACTTTGGAATATATTCAATAAAATCAATTGTTAAATTAGGTTAGAAATGAAGAACGAGTGTGATATGGGGTGGGAGTAGCAAAGGGGCAGTAGCTTCGGTGAAAGTCTGAGGAAAATATATTGCTAGTATGCTACTAAGCTAATAGTGTTTTGAGAGACATTGGAGATGGAGAGAGATATGGAGAGAGGTATGGAGCGAGATTTGCAAATGGGGAGGGGGAATGAGAGAAGGTAAAGGATACAGAGAGAGATAGGAATACAGATAGAGAGGTCGATATAAAGAGGTCGATATATAGAGGTCAATATAGAGAGACCGAAATAGAGAAGTCAATAAAAGGAGTTGAATATAGAGAGATTGATATAGAGAGATCGAAATAGAGAGGCCGATATGAAGATGTCGACTTAGAGAGGTTGATATAGATAGGTCAATATAGAGAGGTCGATACGGAGAGGTCCGTATAGAGAGGTCAATATAGAGAGGTCGATACAGCGAAGTTGATATAAAGAGGCCGATATAGAGCGGTCGTATTGAGAGGTACAGCAATGGGTTGGAATAAAAAAATTTATGGGAATTGCACACAAGAAAAGTATATACAATTGAAATAACAATTTAAAAGCCAATCTGATAGATCAAACGGAAATGACCAGTGCCGACTTTTGTCAGAGTACTCTCAATCCAGGTAATAGTGCTCTCCAAACATAAGGTAAGGGTAAGGTAAGGCCGCCACCCGAAAAAAGGGCGCACTTAGGCCAACATTGACCCTTTGTGATACCGCTGTTGGAGTCGTTCTAATGGCACTACTTATGAATACCTCTGCCGTTCTTTGTACCTTTGTTACCAGCCTATTGTATGTGGACTTACTTAGGGCTTTCCACCAAGCAAGCACCCCATAAAAAAGGACTGGTCGTACCACAGCTGTGTATATCCAATAGGCTAGCTTAGGCTGTAACCCCCATTTTTTACCTATAACTCTTTTGGAAGGGTGCAGAGCTACCTGTGCGTTCCTAATGCATTCGCTTATATTAGCCTTCCAGTTCAGCTTCCTATCTAGGATCACGCCCAGATATTTAGCCTCCTCGACAAGGCAATAAAGCAATAAATTAAGGAATTTTATACTTCCTAGTGAAGATCACTAGCTTAGTCTTGGATTTGATTAACCCCCAACCCACAGTCAGTAGTCCATTTAGAGAGAATGTTCAACATGTTTTGCATCATGTCTCTCAAAGTAGATATGGATATTCCCGAGATACTAATAGCAACATCATCCGCATACACAACCACCTTGCACCCACCTGATTTACCGCAAGATTCCAGAGTAGGGGTGAAAGAACTCCACCTTGAGGTGTGCCTCTGCACACGGACTTCTTGGCCGATGCCGCCCCCAGCCGTGAATTGATTATCCTGCTACTAAGCATGTTTTCAATCCACCTGCTGATGGCATATTTGTCATTGAGCTGTTCTGTAGTTTGAGGATTTTCTTCTTTGATGTATTTTTGTAGGTATTGTGTATTTCTATAAAAATCACCGATTTGGTTGAAAGCTAGTTCAGGGACTCTGAAAGGTGAAATAGATGCAGTTTTTTCCAATCGACAAGGTCATGTGAGTCACACTTTATTTGATTTGCCAGTGAATAAAGGGGGAAATTCTCTTCGCTATTTCCTTTCCAAGCAAGTGGTTTCAGCAAGTGATTCGATCCGCAACTTTTCCATGGAATGAATAAAGCTGATGACCAGCGAAACTTCGATGGAAATATTCCGGTGATATTCGCTTAAACAATTATAATCTGAAAATTTTGAAAACATTTATCTCTTCTAGTCTCCACTTCCACTTAGTTTGGTTAAACCTGCAAAGCAACTCACTACTCCACTTGTTTGTGAACATCTTCCCAAAACTTCTGTAACTCATGTAGAATATGTCCTTTTCCAAACTCTCGCCGCGTACTTGCAACCTCTCAGTCAGTTCTTTGGTTCTGTAACAGGTAATCGTGCAATTCTAAGCTGACTTACATCACAGTTTGTCTCAACCATTCTGAGAGATTACGTTAGAAACCTTCTCGTGAGTTCCCCTTCGACTGAACTGCATATTCCAGTTATCCACATCCTGCTCAGTGCCGCTCTCTGTTGGCAGGAAGTTTCGTAATTTTTAATATATGTAACCGCTTTAAAGAGCTTGAAGACATTCATTGCCATTGTTGTTGTTAATATTGCTGCTGCTGCTGTTGTTGTTGTTCGGCTACATAAGTGAATCTTGGTTATCGTTATTTTGCACACGTTAGCAATCATTTTGAATAAGATTCGCTGTACTTGATTTTATGCAAATTCGACGCAATTATTTCTTCCTTCAGCGCGCAATATTCAACCAAAACATTTCTGGTTGCATAATTGCTGCCATAAATTCTCAACAGTGCCCTTATACGGGGAATATACTGACTGCTTTTTTCCGCTACCGTGTAGTGCCCTGTCTTGCCCTGCCGCACTGTCCTTGTATGCCAGCGCGGTCGCCTTCATTTGAACAACAACCGCGAAATGTGCTTCTCAAGTAACATTAATGATTTTAATTTTTTCTTCCATATCATTGCATCTTGACAGCCAGTGTACTTCTTTATACATCCATGCACAAGTGTACGAAATGCCACTTCGACTGTGCCGCTGAACAGCCAAGCAGGCAAGCAGGCGAGCAGTCGTCAGTGGATAATGTAAGCGCACACTTGAAAATGTCGAAGTGCGATGCTTCCATCGCTGAGGTGAATGGGTGTGCAGGACCTCCACTTCAGTTTCAGTCTCAGCCTCAGCTTCAATTTTACAAACTTCAGCTGCATTTCATTCTGACAATAACAACAACACCAATAACAACAGCTAGGTTTTTGATGACGCTGAGGTTGACGACAATTTCAATTTCAAGTCAGCTATCGATGTCCTTTTGTGTTAGCAATGAATACTCAAACAACAACGGCAACAACAGCGACAAAAAAACACTCCCCTGCTCTGCCATTCGGAGCAATATTTTCTTGCTGCTTTATTTTTGAAAATTTTAAAATTATGCAAAACAGTTTTTAACAAATGAAACACAAATCTCGTCTATTCTTGCCTAAAACTCTGAACCGCGACCCATTCCCATTCCCAATCCCACCCCACCCCATCCCGTCCCGATCCGACCCGGCCTATGCCGCCCTAACGAATCCACTGGTAGCCGTGAACTGAGCGCTGCTCACTGCTTTGTATCTCTCGCATAGCAAACCACTTATCAAAATGGAAAGAAGTGTTCATTGTCGGTGGTAGGAAATAAAAAGAAGATTGCAAGCAAAAAAGAAACCCAACCAACTGCGTGTACACAAAAACAGAAATAAAAATGTGATTGTGTACAATTCAAAAACGCTGTTCGAAATTTCGTATTGAATACTTGAGGCCTGGCTGCGCTTCCGGCGCTGCCTCCTGTCCCACCTGCAGCTGTGGCGCGTCCTCCACATCGTCGCAGCGCTCCTTGCATAATGGCAGACATTAATAATAATGCCTCCTCCAGTCGCTGCAGACGGGACAAATGCGCGCCAACACCGACGCTGCCAGCAGTCTGGGCATTTCCTTCGCTTAGTCACTTCAGCCGCCGCCAACTGAGCAGTTGCGCTCGCAGATACATTTCAGTGTCCTTTTCATATCTAAGATGCCTGTACGAGTATTTTAATTTTGTTCGTTTTACATTTTTGATTATTGTTCAAATGATAAAACTTTTTTGTGTCTATCGAAATTAAATCTGCCACAATGTATTGCAGGAGGGGGCGGGGGGATGTTGTGTCGGGGTACCAGTATCTTCTCCAGCTTTTCCCATTTCCTGCTCAAGGTATTCAACATACTCGCAACTAATGTTGTTCAATGAATGGATGAAGGACCACGAGTTGCTTTGCTTTGGCAGCACAGTGTGAGTTCCTGGAGAGAAATTCTAGTTACGGGAAGCACATCAAGCCTCATTTAAGCCGCCACGCCCATTTTCAAGGGGAATTAAGCTGTATGGAAAACTTGCCTATAAAGATATTTCTAATTTTATTTATTATATCATTAAATCAACATTTTTATCTCATTAGGATTAATTTTCTGAATTGTTAATAGAACGCACAATTTATTTATATGGTCGTGCTTTGATAGACTTCCTTAAAGTGAAGGGTAATCGAGCTCAGCCTCATATACGGCTTTATATTAATTTATACGAAACTATGACGTCGTAGGTCTGATATGTAGAACTTTTATAGACCTTTTCTGCTGACAATTGTTCAACGAGTTTATCGAAAAACTCGCCAAATTTTGCTGAAAGTGGCCACTTCAATTGTGAATTATTTTATATTTATTGTGGATGTTACTACCAATGAATCCTTCCACCACCTTCGAGTACATGTGAATATAAACTCCCACTCAAAGTGACAAAAAACAATCTACTTCAAGGCAGCAATTCCCAGGATTTTTCCCAATATCAAACATAGAGAAAACCTAAGAAATCAACTCCATCACTACCAAACATTTTGATTTGATGTATTTGCTGCTCTATTGCTCTATTCCACTTTCTACTGCATCCAACTCCATTGAGACCTCAGGCAAAGTTGAACTTCTGAGAGGAATTTAAGGAGTGATAAAATTAAAGTTAATTTTTTATACAATTTTATTTCACTTTATAATTTTTTACCAATTAAAAATTGTTGTCAATTTGCCAAATTTCACAACAAAAAAAAAAGAAAGGAGATTCCTGGATTGAAATGTGTTGAGGAACTACCTGCCCAATCTCTCCTCAGCATACAAGTAATTTCATTGCTCATCAGGGTCATCAGGGATACAAGCAGCTTCCTCATTTCAGCTTCCTCATTTCAGCTTCCTCATTTCAGCTTCCTCATATCAGCTTCCTCATTTCAGCTTCCTCATTTCAGCTTCCTCATTTCAGCTTCCTCATTTCAGCTTCCTTATTTCAGCTTCCTCATTTTCATCCTATCATCTTTTGAATGTATTCCATGTGTTCATAGTCATAGGATCGGTTTTGAAATGAAGAGCGTGTTTGGCTACATTCGTCTTCCATGAGATGGACAAAGAGAACATTTGAATAGGATTGGAAAGTTCTTTTATGATGAAGACAATTTCCCAATTTTTTCACCTCTTCAATATTCGTCGAGGATGAATTTTTAAGATTGATGTTTTATAAGTCAGGAAAAACACGAAATAAACTATTGTGCCTAATAAGGCTCAAGGAAACTAGTCGTAAATGTTCCACGCACAGAAATATGGCTTAAATAGATGTTCCCAGAATCGTGGTAGTTATGTTGTTTCTTAATCCTTTTGGCGTTACGGACATTCTGGAACATTCATGAAGTCTTTCTAGCATCCATGTATCGAATTAAATTGCCCCCCTATAGTACTAAATGACTTCCACTTCAGAAGTGTTTAAGTTCAGTGCAAACTTTTCTGCCATTGTGTTGGCAGAGCAACTGTGAAGAATTTCAATAAGCGCTGAAGTCCTGCCAAGAGTTGTGATAATGTGCTGCTGTGATATGCATTTCACGCGCCACACAAAATAGTCGCAAGTCCAACCCCATACAACACTCACACACACCCAGCCACACACACACGTACACCCATCCACAACACACACACATGTACATGCATCTCCGGCACACATAAAAAGCACATTTACTAAACAAACGCATTGTCCTTGGCACTCAGCTCCACAAGCTCACCAGCAGAGCAATGGGAAAAACTTGCATATTGAATTGAAAAAGTTTGCCACACGCCCCCAGCTTGTACGCCCTTGGCATTTCGTTAAGCACACTCTGGATTACCCGCTGCACTGATATGCGATATGCAAGTGCAAGGTTGAAGCGTTCTACAAGGACAACTGCAACGCGCTCTGCTGTGCTTAAGCAAAACGGAAATGATTTTCGTCAAAGAACACGCTACCCTTTTTTTTGCTTTTCTTCAGCGGCGGTGGAAAGCGGAGCTGAAATCTCTTGCCACGTTTGTGGCAGTACCGGCAGCCGGCTCTGCGGCAGCAGCAGAAACAACACGTGTAAGAGCGTAGCAAGAAATGTCAAAGTCAAGGCGGTTTGTTAGCATTCCTGCGTACCGCACGAGCTGCAGGAGTGCTCAAGGACTTTTTTGGAAAAAAAATCACAATTCTACAAAATTGCTGCTGACTGTTGCTGAGCTCTGGTGGAGCAAGAGGGGGAGCTGTCGCTTGTAGCTCTGTCAACATGAAAAATCCACACAGAAGAGCCAGCAACGCAGCGCTCCCTATGTTGGGATCGTTGCGGAGTGAAGCAGCTGCTCATCGTGCCAGTCTAAATTACTTTGTTCGATTTTTGCTTGCTGCTGGAAGCTCTGCTTTTGTGATGAGGCTAAACGAATTGTCAGAGAGAGGGGGAGACAGAGGGTGTGGGTGTGCAAGAGTATGGGTGTGTGCCACATAGAAAATGTCACGGTTATCCTTGTGCAAAATGATTTCCAATCATTGCGCTTCCAATTGTTTAAATGCTAAATTATGCACGCTTCTTTTGCACGCTTTGGCATTTCTTTAATGGAATTATAATTGGCAGCAACACGAAATAACAACACAAACACAGTTTGGCATTTGTTGTTAGTGGCAAGGAGCGGCATCTGGGGCCAGAGGGAATTGTTCAGCGCTCCAAAACTGCACTCTGGCAGATGTGCTTTTGTCAGGACATGGCAATTGAGTGCTCCGTGTTGAGGAATCATTTGAATTTTTTTCTCCTTTTGTGATTTCATACTTTATACACGTGTGCATTACACTATACATGCCAGTGTTTGAGTGGTGGGAGAGAGTGCATTATCATAAAGTTAAATGAGATGCACGCACGGCTTGGCTCCTTGGGGGTGGGGGAGAAACCCTGCAAACATACAAAAAGAACGTTTTATCATGTCAAACTTTTGAGCAGCTGCGGGTGCTTCATAGACACAACTCTTGATTATTGCTGAGTTTAAAGAAGTGAGGAACATTTGCGTGCGGAAATTCAATTGTACTCAACCATCTAACATAGTGGAAAAGTTACATTCTGAAAAGAGACATTCTGGTGTCTTTAATCATGTTTGCATTCAAATACTGCATAAAGCTTTAAAACGAACTGATTGCCAAAGAATTTGGACACTGTAAGATTTTCCTTTTAAATTCAAGGGCTTTGTCTTCAGTTTACCTCTGTTAGTGGGCTCTTCAATAATACCTGGTTGTATGCTGGGCTCTATGAGAGACAGTCGGTGGGCCTCAAATGCCTCTGAGTTCAGACCTGAAACAGTTGGCAGCAAGTGACGCAGTGAAATAGTTTATTCGTGACGAACAGGGATTTTTATAATCAATTGGAGATGACTTGACTTGCTTCCAACACCTTTCCAACAGGCTTTAACATACTTGAGCCATATAAACCAGAGCAACATTTGAGATGTGGAAAAATGTGAGGCCAACAAAACAAAGTCCAAATACAAATTCAGCAGTGTGAATTTTGAACAAACTGGAACCCAGATCAGTTTTCCAGCACATTAAGCGGTTCCTTGCTCGTTACTCTCGTGGAGTCCATTCTTGATCCAAAAAATTCAACTAGGAACCTTGACTAAATTGTTTATTTGTATGCCCTCGCAGATGGAGCCCTTTGTAGCTCTGCCTACATATGAGCTCGCTGGTAATCTGTTCAACCAATCTCTCCTCTCAGTATTTATATACTCGTATCGATTGTGTGTAACCACTCTCTATAGTTCCTTGCAGGGTACTCTCGTGGAGTCCATTCTTGATCCAAAAAATTCAACTCGGAACCTTGACTAACTTTTTTATTTCTATGCCCTCGCAGATGGAGCCCTTTGTAGCTCTGCCTACATACGAGCTCACTGGTAATCTGTTCAACTAATCCAACCACTCAGTATTCTTGTATATTTTATTGTGCCTGCCACGCCTCCTTATGGGAGTCACACCCCAGTCAAGCAATTTTTGTGCGCCCTCTTCGCTTGTGTCGCATAAAAATGAAATTTTAATCGCATTAAGTAAGCTTACATTGACTGCTTATCAAATGTGAATAAAATTCGAGAATTTCTTAAGCAATGCTCCACCCCCGGGCAAGCAAAGCAGTGACCACAATTGACTGGGAATGACTACAACGCGTTCGTTGCTTTGTTGGGCCAATAAATCAATTGCAACTGTCAAAATTGTCACCAAGTAAAGACGCCATAATACCAGTCATCAATACCGGCGGCACACAATAAACCCACGGGAATAATTTACTGCTCGAAAACAAAGCAGCCAACTCGCCTGCCGAAAGGACACATTTGCTGGCCATTCATTTGAATTGGAAATGTGCAAAATCGCAGATGGTGGTGAGCGGTTGGTCATCCAAAGGCCAGGCTATCAGTCAGGCGGGCAGGCGGGGAGTGGAGCGACGAATGCTCGAGGAATACGAGAAGGAAAAATTATGGAATTTCTCTGAAAGATTTATGCGAGCATGTTACAAAGCATAAAGTTATTAAGCGCCAAAGCAGATTACAAGAATGACCGCTGGAGTGTGGTCGGGTGCGGGTATGGTGTGGGAGGGGTGCCAAGAAATCGCACAAATGCTGCACAAATCTAATTATTTATTATTAAAATATGTGTGTGGCGATTTGGTGTGGTTTGTTTTATTTGTGTTTTTATATTTCAAACGAAACAATTGCGACGAAGCCATCCAAGCCGCTGTGAAATGTGTGAGTGCACCGCAGGATATCTGAGAAATCCTTGAGGATTGCGTTATAAATTTACGAAATGCATAAATTTGCAGGTTTTTACGTATTCTCGAGTGCCGCCGCCGAGCAAAGAAAACCAAACCAAAGAATGGCAAAGCAGGAATACAAGAATAGCCGCAAATTTTATCATTGCAGAAAGAAATTTTCAGCAATTTCACAAATAAAGTGACGACGACAGAGATGGGCAGCGAAGTGAAGTGAAGTGACGGTGGGAGGAGAGAATGAAATGCTCGTACACAAGACTCAAGGAATACCTCACATAAATCTCTTCTGGCACATTTAATGCGCACCAGCAAAAGCAATTATATGCAATTTATTCCTGAAACAGCACATATACTCGCACCGGACCGAGGAGAACCCCACCGCACCGCTGTGCACCGCTCTGCACCACCCGCCTTGCCACGAACCAGTCAATGCATTATACAGCTTCATAGAGAATTCTGAGCGTAAGAAAAAGTTTTCCTTTTGGACTTTTGTGCACTTATAAAGGATAAACTCGAGAAATTGCGAATTGAATGACACAGGAATTGAAACAAAAATATTCGACCGGCAGCGCAAAAGTTCCCAACGCAACAAGGATAACGCAATTGAAACTGCCAACGGGTGCCGGCAAGTAGTGTACGCTTTTAGGTACGAGTGAGCATCCAAGTCCGGCAGTGGCATTTCTTTTCTATTGCTCTGCAACTAGAATGGAGATGGAAATGAAAATGAAAATAAGCGCCACAACAAGCACACACAAATTTATCAACACACATAAAACAGCATCATATTGCTCTGCAGGATAATAGTTTTGCTAGCCGTTGATGTACCTATAAAAGCAACTCCTCCTTACAGTCAGTGGTATGTGAGTGACTCTATGTTTATATATATCTGTGTGTGAGTTTTAGTGTGTTTATGTGTTGTTGTGGGTGTGTGCATAGAGTGTCCTGTGGAAAAACCACAGATAAGTTTTTCTCTTTCTTGGCTGAAGAAATTTTAAAATGTTCACAAATAAGTTGAAATTGTTTGCAATTGTGTTCGAGAGTGGATTTGTTGGTGACTTGCATGAAGAAATCGTTCATTGGCGAGCTACTAGGGAGAGGGGGACGGCAGGGAGAGAAAGCAGCAAGTTAAAGGATTGTGCGGGAAAATTGTGTACAGTGGATCAAAAGGCTAAGGAATATGTGCAAATATCTTGTGGTATTCTTAGGAAGGATTCTCTCAGCACTGTTGGCTTCTCTGATTCTATTTTTTTCTTTCAACATATAATACAAAGATGGGATGCGCTCTTTGATTTCATCTGCTTTACTTCATCGGAACTTTTTTCTGTACTTATTTCCATAATTTCAACTCAGGTGTCACTTTTATTAATCGCGGTTTTTGCAGTGTATCAGCGATTGTAACAGTCTACTCCCTCTTTTGTTTAAGACATGCAAAGCACTCAGTTGCGTCCGTTGTGCTTGACGGCAAATCTCCTCCCCTTTAATTTAGCGGAGGATTCCAGATGTTGACAGCGAACTATTGGCAGTAGCTTCCAACTCATACGAGTATGGCTCCCGGAACTTCACTCTACATACAGTTTCTAAGCAAATGCAAAGCTGCGTTCTCGTCCTTCCAGACATGAGGAATTGATAGACCGATCCTACACATTTGTTTAGACTAGTTAGAATACCGAGAAGAATTCTGGAGTACCTCTGAATCATACGGTGGTACTCAGCAAACCAAATCAACACTGGTACTCTCGAAAAAGTATTGGAGAATGATAGTAGGCATACTGACGGGTCACTGTCTAACGGCGGTAAACGGTAAGGCGATGGGACTTACGAACAACGACGATTGTATGAAATGTGGAGAGCAGGGCGTCAGGGAAACTTTGCAGCATCTCCTGTGCTTATGCCCCTCAATCTCAAAACTGCGCCTGGAACACCTGGACGCCCCCTGGATTGAGGCACTGGGCGAGGTCTCAGCACTAGGGATAGTTTCGCTCTTAAAGTTCGCTAAGGGAGTCTCTCTTTTAACAACTTCATATTACGACTCTTAAATGTATATTAATCTGTTATCGCAACGGACTTTGCAGGTCTATGTGTGGCCTTCACGGCCGGTCAGTGTAAACTAACCTAACCTCACTAAGAGAACTGAGAAATATTCCGATAGCTTGTATTCCATTGGTTGTCTATATAAGAGTATATTCAGTTATATAGATGAGCATATTCAATTCTATAGATGAGCATATTCAACTCTATAGATGAGCATATTCAGTTCTTTAAATGAGTGTATTCAGTGTTATAGATGAGTTTTTTAAGTTCTAAAGATGAGTATATTCAGTTCTATAGATGAGCATCTTCAGTTCTTTAGATGAGTGTATTCAGTGTTATAGATGAGTTTTTTAAGTTCTAAAGATGAGTATATTCAGTTCTATAGATGAGTATATTCAGTTCTATAGATGGGCATATTCAATTCTATAGATGAGTATATTCAGCTCTATAGTTGAGCATATTCAGTTCTGTAGATGAGTATATTCAGCTCTACAGTTGAGCATATTCAGTTCTGTAGATGAGTATATTCAGTGTTATAGATGAGTTTTTTAACTTCCAAAGATGAGTATATTCAGTTCTTTAGATGAGTATATTCAGCTCTATAGTTGAGCATATTCAATTCTGTAGATGAGTATATTCAGCTCTATAGTTGAGCATATTCAGTTCTGTAGATGAGTATATTCAGTGTTATAGATGAGTTTTTTAACTTGCAAAGATGAGCATATTCAGCTCTATAGATGAGCATATTCAGTTCTTTAAATGAGTGTATTCAGTGTTATAGATGAGTTTTTTAAGTTCAAAAGATGAGTATATTCAGTTCTATAGATGAGTATATTCAGTTCTATAGATGGGCATATTCAATTCTATAGATGAGTATATTCAGCTCTATAGTTGAGCATATTCAGTTCTGTAGATGAGTATATTCAGCTCTACAGTTGAGCATATTCAGTTCTGTAGATGAGTATATTCAGTGTTATAGATGAGTTTTTTAACTTCCAAAGATGAGTATATTCAGTTCTTTAGATGAGTATATTCAGCTCTATAGTTGAGCATATTCAATTCTGTAGATGAGTATATTCAGCTCTATAGTTGAGCATATTCAGTTCTGTAGATGAGTATATTCAGTGTTATAGATGAGTTTTTTAACTTGCAAAGATGAGCATATTCAGTTCTATAGATGAGCATCTTCAGTTCTTTAGATGAGTGTATTCAGTGTTATAGATGAGTTTTTTAAGTTCAAAAGATGAGTATATTCAGTTCTATAGATGAGTATATTCAGTTCTATAGATGGGCATATTCAATTCTATAGATGAGTATATTCAGCTCTATAGCTGAGCATATTCAGTTCTGTAGATGAGCATATTCAGCTCTACAGTTGAGCATATTCAGTTCTGTAGATGAGTATATTCAGTGTTATAGATGAGTTTTTTAACTTCCAAAGATGAGTATATTCAGTTCTTTAGATGAGTATATTCAGCTCTATAGTTGAGCATATTCAATTCTGTAGATGAGTATATTCAGTGTTATAGATGAGTTTTTTAACTTGCAAAGATGAGCATATTCAGCTCTATAGATGAGCATATTCAGTTCTTTAGATGAGTGTATTCAGTGTTATAGATGAGTTTTTAACTTCCAAAAATGAGTATATTCAGTTCTATAGATGAGTATATTCAGTTCTATAGATGAGCATATTCAATTCTATAGATGAGTATTTTCAGCTCTATAGTTGAGCATATTCAATTCTTTAGATGAGTGTATTCAATGTTATAGGTGAGTTTTTCAAGTTCTAAAGATGAGTATATTCAGTTCTATAGATGAGTATATTCAGTTCTATAGATGAGCATATTCAATTCTATAGATGAGTATATTCAGCTCTATAGTTGAGCATTTTCAGTTCTGTAGATGAGTATATTCAGTGTTATAGATGAGTTTTTTAACTTCCAAAGATGAGCATATTCAGCTCTATAGATGAGCATATTCAGATCTTTAGATGAGTGTATTCAGTGTTATAGATGAGTTTTTTAAGTTCTAAAGATGAGTATATTCAGTTCTATAGATGAGTATATTCAGTTCTATAGATGAGCATATTCAATTCTATAGATGAGTATTTTCAGCTCTATAGTTGAGCATATTCAATTCTTTAGATGAGTGTATTCAGTGTTATAGATGAGTTTTTCAAATTCTAAAGATGAGTATATTCAGTTCTATAGATGAGTATATTCAGTTCTATAGATGGGCATATTCAATTCTATAGATGAGTATATTCAGTTCTGTAGATGAGTATATTCAGTGTTATAGATGAGTTTTTTAACTTCCAAAGATGAGTATATTCAGTTCTATAGATGAGTATATTCAGTTCTATAGATGAGCATATTCAGTTCTATAGCTGAGTATATTCTGCTCTATAGTTGGGCATATTCAATTCTTTAGATGAGTGTAGTCAGTGTTATAGATGAGTTTTTCAAGTTCTAAAGATGAGTATATTCAGCTCTATAGATGAGTTTTGTAAATTCTATAGATGAGTATATTCAGTGTAGAGATGAGTATATCTTTAGTTCTATAAATTAGCATATACAGTTTTCTAGATGAGTATATTCACTTCTATAGATGAGTTTTTTAAGTTCTATAGATGAGCATAATCAGTTCTAGCGTCAGAGGTCTTCAGTGCATTGGTGGTTAGGTCAGAGACTATATGTAAAAGTTTTTGTATAGGAGGAGTTACCACAATGGCCACTTAAATGCCTTCGAGTATCTTACAGCTGATTATCATTCTGCATAGGACGGCCTCTTGAACTTTGTGTAGGAGAAACCATTTTAATTTATAGACAATTTTGTCCTTTGGAGTGTTGTACAATTATAATGGATACACTAAAGGAAATCTGCATTGTCTGGCACAGCGTTGACTGAAGAATGTTGGAGCAACAGCCTGAAAGTTTCCACCGCAATAAAAATAAAGCAATTGGAACTTCATAATACCAACTATGTACGGGGAAGAATGTAGCAGTTGATTCTTTCCTAATGGACTCCCTAGATAATTGCTGGGAAGACACCCGTCGAATCTCACAGTGAGTCTCAAGGAGTCTCAAATATCAGATAGTACAACATTGACGGTTTTTTTTCACTCACTCATTCCATCCTTGAGCCCACTGTGACGCTCCACTCGAGTAATTGCTCACATTGGACATCTTCAATTTTAATTTCGCACAGCTCCGCAGTGCATCCCAATAAGCAATTCCATTGCTAAATAGCAACGAAATGCAATTCGATGAATGCGAAAGTACAACAAAAAAACAACGAAAGAGTTTCTAAATAAATAAAAAAAAATAAAAAATAGAAAATAACAAAGAAAAAAAAAATAAATAGAAATATAAAAATTTAAATGCTCGTACAAAAGAAATGCAAACGAGGCTGAGATGAATGTGGCAGCAATTTCTTTGCCGGTTGCAATTATTTGTATAGATGTGTGAGTGGATTTGTGAGAATGTATGAGTGTATTTGTGAGTGTTTTTGCGAGTGTATTTTTGAGTGTTTGTGTGTATTTGTGTGTGTTTGTGTGTATTTGTGTTTGGTCACAAAATTAAATTGCAAATTTAGTGAGAATGTCAAAAGGAATAAACTTTAAAGACGCTGCTTAATAAAACTACCCACACACACACACTCAGTCGCACACACGTACCGTTGCGCAGTGGTCCTGCGGGCGCAAGGACCACCGGCAATAAAAGGAAATTCTCAAACATTTAAATTAAAGCAGCAAATCAGATAAACACGTTTGAGGGGGGGTTCACGAAATGGAAAGCAGTCTCTGTACACAAGTGCATAGACTGAGCGTGTGGCGAGAGTCAGCCGGACGAGGGTGTGTGTGTGTAGTGGCGAGGATTTGCAGGACGAAGTAAGACTAATAAAAATCCACTGCAGCCGTTGAGATAAAAATTAAAAGACGCCATCAATGGCGGCGGAAATGGCGTCTAAAATAGACGTTAAAAGCGGCTGAGCGCTTATTTTGATTTGCTTAACTGCAACTGGACTCGCAACAGAACTCGCAGCTACACTGTAAATGGTGTGGACTGCATGTGAATGAGTGTATGAATGAATTTATGTTGTGTGTGTGTATGGGTGTGTGTGTATCTTGTATATTAAGCATTTTATTTGCACACACTGTCTTTATCTGCTGATTGTGTGCTGGCATTAAGCGACAGCCCAACAACTTTTATTGTTTCAACGTTTGTCGTGTATTCCTTGAGCCTTCAGCCGGACAGACACAGAGACAGCCAGTTACACACCCGCACACAGAGACCAAGAGGCCAGAGAGGGTCTGAGACTTTTAATGTTCGTAAGTAGTTCATTTCACCGGAAGCGGTTGAGCTACCTTGCCGCTCGTTTTATTTCTGCTATTTTGATGTGTCATAAATTCGATTTTGTGTAGCATAATTCAGGGCGCTTTGATTAGATTTGCCTTGTTTTGCGCCCCATGGGCGGGGGTCGGATGTGTGGAGCGAGTGTGGCGGAGGCAGTTTCGATGGTTGGAGGTCAATTGTGTTGCGCGCTCATTCGCATCGTTTACATGTAATGGCATCGTTAAAATGGTGTGCGTATATTAGTGTGTTTGTATGTGTTTTAGTATGGATTGCTGTGCATTTGCGTGGGTTTGTGTGGTGAACGCAGAGCTGCTGCTGACCGTTAACTTGTGCATTTAATTGTGCGCACTTTTATGTTGCGCCACTTAATCCCTCAGTTATGAGGCACTTTCGGCTGCTTGTCTTATCTCTTATTTCGGCTTTTATTGCAACTCTCACACACGCGCATACACTTGTAACGGGCATATTTAGCATTGCCATGACCAACCGTGTTGCCGTTATCATATCCATCCATCTCGAAGGTATCAAATTGACTCTTTGTGCGCCATTAGTGGCAGGGGCAATGAGTGGGGGTGGGCTGGCTGCGAGTCAGCGAACCATAAAAAGATTTCATTATGTACGTGTATTTGCATTCATGTCTGTGTATGGGTGTGGTGAGGGAGTGTAGGTGTGGTGAGGAAGTGTAGGTGTGGTGTGACTGTGAATGTAGTGTGGTTGTGTGTGGCGGTGTGTGTACTTGTATTTTTGTCCTAGGCACGGGCTATTTATGTTACATCTGTTGAAGCAGCGTAAAAGGCGTGGTAAGGGTACTTGCTAGCATTTAAACAGAGGTAAGGCAGGGAACATGGAAATCGTTGACGTCCGCGAATCATTCTGGGGCTCTAAGTTTGCGAAATCAATCCTCCATCCATAGCATTTATCGGGTCACTCCACTCTTAACACAGAAATTCTTTGGGGACTATTTTTTCAGAGACCCAGAACGAAACAAACGTTAACCACAAGTTTATGGGAATACAAGATATGAGAAGTTTTCATTCATATCCTTTGCCTGGAATATTTTTATGTTCACTTTTCCTGTACAAATTCTACAACAGCTGTCACCATGTATGCAAAACTGGATTTGTGAGTACCTAATTTGTACTTTTTATGTATTGAAGTGTCACGGTGAGATTCCAACTTGATTGTATTCACTCTTTCAATCATACGAGTCTATTCACTTAGTTCTTGATATTCATTTCGAGGTAAAGAATTCATAATAATTGATCCCTATGGTTTCGCGGTGGAGCAAAGGACCACCAGAGGTAAGAGTGGAGGTGTGCTTATTTATAAATTATATCTGCTTAATGCGGAAGAGTTTCTTTTTAGGCAGGAACAGGTTCTGTTGCCGTCTAATGGCTAAGCACGGTCCTTTTCATCGACCGGTTAAGAACAATCCTACTCTGATGTCGCAGAGGGAGCGAATTGTATGGGAATTTCATCTCTTTTGCCTTTCAATCGCCTGCTCTAAGGTTGCAGCGTCACTCATTGAATAATTTTATGGCAATTTTATTTTCTTTTGCTCTTCAAACGCTTTCGAGAATTCTGGACCATTTCGAAGCGGTGTTGGTTATGTAAATTTTCAGTGCTTATGAAAAATTAACACTTCCAACAATATATCTCTATCACTGACATGGATTTGGAAGACTAAAGAGAGTGATTGGGATTCAGAGACACACATGGTGTATGTGTCCATAAAAGACCTGGTTTTCTTGAAACAGAATAACGGCTTCAACTTCATACCAGAATTCAATTAGTTTTACCTTTCCAATTTGTTTCATTCTTTGCAATTCTGGTCCTCTTGACATAAATTCTAATATCTCCTTCATTTTTCGTTTTTCAAATCATTGTAAATTGATTTCGGTATTCTGGTTGGATCAGCTCTGTACATATAAAAAATTCATTCAATTGACGCTTTTAAAGATCTCTACTCTAATCTTCGAATCAGGCCAATAAAAACTGAGATAGAGATAAACAGAATGAAGGGACTAAAATCGCGTTAAGAGAAGTTGAGTAATGTGAATCGTTGGTCCTCAAATTTCTATACTTGATATAAAGTGGATAGTAAGGTTGTTGAAAGATTATTTTAAGATTGTTGAAAGATTATCTTAAGGTTATTGTAAGATTATTTAAAGGTTATTGTAAGGTTCATTGGGGGTGGTATTAAGTAGGCGTGATCTCGCAGCTAATTTTTCTAATACAGTTTAATAGAATGTGATCTGTGGACGTCGTTGACGAGTCGCAAAAGCTGCAGCCCTCAATTCGCGTTCCGTTCAGCAGTCCTTGAGGTGTCAGGCTTGTATGTCCAAGTCTCAAACCAACAAATGTCTGGAGAGCTTATTTGGGTTCAATTGTTTATATTTATGTGTGGTTGCTGTTTTTCCAAACATCGGTGGCATTTGGTCCCATGCATATAAAAATGAGATGTTGGCTGTTGTTTCAATCGTTGGAAGCATATGCAGTAGTTGATTCAGTGCTTGTTTCGCTCTACGGTTTGCGTCCTCTTTACCAGAGATTCCTCTGTGTCCTGGTAACCACATAATCCTTATTTTATTTCTTTGCTGAAAGAGTTTATTGCTAATTTGAGCAGCAATAAGTCTGTTATTAACGGGGTTTATTACTGCATCAATGGTGGATTTACTATCCGTGATAATGGTGGTTCACTTCTAAGTTTTTGCAGCACATTTTACTGCCTTCATTATGGTACAAGCTTCTGCACTGAAGTTTGAACAATAATGGTAAAGAAGACCTGTTGAAATACAGTGTCCTAGGTTTTCAACGACAGTATAAGATGTTGCATTATTAGTTTGGATCTGTCAGTAAATATTAAGCTCCCTTATTTGTTGCTAAATTCCCGTTTCCGTCTTTGCGAAAGACGAAAACGGGAATTTAGTGACGGATGTCCAGAGCATACTCACGTTATGGAGGGAACACTTCTCGAAGCTGCTGAATGGCGACAGCGCTAATGATAACAATGAAGATGAACCCGACCCCACGGTTGCTGACGACGCACATGAAGTAGCGCCCCCCGACTATGACGAGGTCTTGCTAGTTATTAGGCGGCTCAAAAACAACAAAGCCGCCGAAACTGATGGTATACCAGCGGAGCTATTCAAGGCTGGCGGCGATGAGCTCACAAAATGCATGCACCAGCTCATCTGCAAAATATGGTCGGAGGAATGCATGCCCAGCAACTGGAACTTAAGTGTGCTCTGCCCAATCCACAAGAAGGGTGATCCGGCAATCTGTGCCAACTACCGGTGGATCAGCCTTCTGAACATCGCATATAAGGTTCTGTCGAGCGTATTCTGTGAAAGGCTGAAGCCCATCGCCAATGAACTGATTGGGCCTTATTAGTGTGGCTTCAGACCTGGTAAAGGTACCATTGACCAAATGTTCACACTACGCCAAATCCTGGAGAAAACCCTAGAGAGGCAGATCGACATACACCACCTTTTCGTCGATTTCAAAGCCGCATTCGAGTGAACGAGGACAAAACGAAGTACTTGGTGTCAACACACAAAGAGTCTCAGTGTTTTGGACACCACGTCACTGTTGGCGACTACAATTTTGAAGTTGTGAAGGACTTCGTTTATCAGGGAACCAGCATCAACACCAAGAACGATATCAGCAAGGAGATCAAGCGAAGAATCACTCTTGCCAACAGGTGTTACTTTGGGGCTCAGTAGGCAATTGAGAAGCAGAGACCTCTCTCGACGAACAAAAATTACGCTCTACAAAGCCCTCATCCATCCCGTCCTGCTGTATGGTGCCGAAACCTGGACGATGACAAACAACGATGAGCGAGCTTTGGGGGCGTTCGAGAGAAAAATTCTTCGAAGGATCTATGGTCCTATATACGTCAACGGAGAGTATCGAATCAGATGGAACAACGAGCTGTATGAGCTGTACGCCGACATTGATATAGTTCAGCGCATTAAAACACGACGGCTGCGCTGGCTGGGACATGTTGTGCGAATGGATGAAAGTGCTCCGGCGAAAAAAGTGTTTGAATCGATGCCGCCAGGTGGCGGACGCAGGAGGGGGAGACCACTACTACGTTGGAAGGACCAGGTTCAAGAGGACCTGGCTGCACTTGGTGTTTCCAACTGGCGCCAGCGTGCGCGAAGCAGGGACTACTGGCGAAGGCTACTAACTCGGCAATGATCAGAAATGGTTCTACGCCAATTATGATGATGATGATGATCATTTGTTGTATCATTGCAGTATCCAGGAACAATTTGCGATATAAATTTGCCGGTGTGTTTTTTTATTTTAATTTTACTCGTAACAGAAAAGTGTCGAAGGAATTTCTGAGGATCTCGTTGATCAGCGTTAGAATGTAGTTTAGAGTAGGTTTCTTGGCGATAATCTTGGCCACATTTTGTGTACTTCGTGTAAACTTCTTGCACATTTTTATACCCTTTACCTTTAAAAAAGGTAAATAGGGTATACTAATTTTGTGCTGTTGAGAGGGGTTGCAATTTCGAGAAGGAAGCATGGTAGGTATGGACATATATATACAGATATGATCAGAATCACTTTCTAAGCAAATTTTCATTTTGTCCGTCCGTCTGTCCGTCTGTCCGTCTGTGGCCACTTTTTTTCTACACCGTTTGATCTATCTTAATGAAATTTTGCAAAAGTATAGTCTGGACAAAGATACAGAACCAGATTGCTATATGGACCGAATTGGACAAAGACCACGCCTACCTCCCAAATAAGGAACTTTTTTCACCTTTTTTAAAATGACTATAACTTCGGTCCAATTGACGGAATCGTGACATTATTTGACAGTTATGGAGATGTGGGTTCCCCTAAACACTGTGCAAAAAGTGGGCGGTATATATTAACTGCCACGCCCACTATCAACAAATATTAATAACTTAAGATCTGGTAGAGATTTACGGACGAAATTTTACGGGAAGGAACATGTGGACATTACAAAGCTAACTGTAACAAATGGATCTGCTCAGAGAAAAGATAGGGAAGTTTCGGGTCTAAAATTAAAATTAGCCTACCTATGCTCGTATTGATGCCAGCGGAGTAAAAATTTGCAGAAATATACTTGGGGTCCATAATTGTGTGTGTGCAGTATATGGAGATCATATTAGAACTGCCACGCCCACAATTAGCCAAAAATCATTACTGTGTTCCTATTAAAGATTTATCAACGAAATTTCAAAGGAAGGTTTCAGGTACAAACATTAAACACCACACAAAAAATGGGCGTGTTATTTATACAGCCACGCCCACTATTGACATATTATTATAACTTACGACCTATACAATATTTTTCGACGAAATTATATATTAGTACGTATATGGACCCTATAAAGCCATATACAAGAATTGGGGTCGATATAATCATTTCAAGGTACCGTGAATATGCTCCTAATGATGATTTATGAAGAAAACATCCCAATTGTTGAGCTCGCACGCACAAGAAAAGGTAAAGGGTATTTCGTAGTCTGTCTTACCCGACTTCAGACTTCTTTACTCGTTAGTATACTGCTTGTACACTTTTTGTACACTTTTTGTACACTTCTGGTAAACTTTCTATGAGTGCATAATTTAAAAGTTTTTTATGGTCCAGCACTCCGACCTTAGAAATTTATTGTGCCCCCTTCATGGATTCAGAGTATTTCTCTGAGTACAGTTTCCTCGATAAATTTTATTGTCAATCCTATTTTTCTAAGTTTTATTTCTTCATTTGATATTAGATGATTACCCAAATGCTTCTTTCGTTTGTGCATTAGTGCTGGACATGATCCCAGGCCATATTTCGAGGTATCATCTATTTGCCCATTCCAGTAAATTTCCAGTTTTGTTAGGTGATAATTCAGCCTCCAGTACTATGTGAGAATTCCTGTAATAATTCTTAGATTATTCTTATTTAATTCCATACAATCTTTGAAACGTTTTAGGTTATAAGTCCATATAGACGGTTTTGATTGTGATAGATCCGGTAAATTATCCCAGTATACTCTCTTTTGCTTGTCTTCCTGAATGAATGAGGAGAAGTTGTCGTTTCCTAAATCACAAAATCGTTCCAGGCCTACAAGCAGCGAGGCTGCCTCCCTTCCTGGCAAGTTTGTCTACCATTTCAGAAATTCCCACGTGACCTGGAACCTATAGAATCCATACCTGATTGTTGTGCACAAGGATGTTCAGCTTATCAAGACGCTCCACTACCTGTTTTCATGTCACCTGGTGAGAGTTGAGTGCCTTTATTGCTACCTGGCTATTAGTTCGGATGGCTATTCTTTTGTTTCGATAGTTGCATTAAACGTTGAAGTAAACCCTCCTGTTTATCGCATAAATTTCCACTTGAAAAATACTTGTATTCTTGCCTAGCGCTTCTGAGTATATTTTCCCCTGTCCAAGTACACTGCCCCGGCTCCTTAATCGGTGAGGGAATCGTCCATGTACCATGGTATCATATCTTGGTTTATTTTGTAAGTATTAGACTCACCTTCCTAGATCTTTACATTAGCTTTGGTTATGTTTTCGTGGCAGTCAGTCTACAGATCAACTCACTCAGGCCACTATGGGTCTATTGGGTAACACTGCTACTTTACTTGTCAATTTTTATATTAATACGTTCGCTTTTGAACTGTTTTATAAAACTAAACTTTGGATGCATCGAAATGTCAGGAATTTGTCCAGGAAGAATATCAAACTTCTTGCGGTTTAGCCAACTACCTGACCCGATGCTATCTTTAGTCCTTAGAATGGCCCTCCTCGCTTGTGAATGGATATGAATATAAAGAGGTGTGAGTTCTAGAGGAGAACTTCAATTGATACCGTGGGACATGTCCGCAAACATACACTCGCTAGTCCTTGTAAGCTGTTGATTGTGTTGACAATTGCAAGACTGTTGCCCTGTAGGTTATCATAGGTATGACAACTGCTGTGTAAATCCACCGCAGTAATGTCGGTGTGCAGTTGTAATGACTTTTTTTGCCATTTCCTCAATGTGGGTTCTCCGGAGTAATTTTTGATCAATTATATCAATTATACCGAAGAATTTTGCTTCTTTTTGTCGTTCTGTCTCTACTCAGTCTGGGTGGATAGGGTTTCTATGCTTAGGTTAATATTTTCTTGTGAAAAGTACAATGGTGGGTTTTGCTGGATTTATATTCAGCCCCACCTTAGATTTAGATTTAGATATATTTAAGGGTATTATACACTGCGACCTGAAAGATCTATTGTGATGCCCCTATTTATTGGAAAGATGAGGATAGTCTCATCTACAAATCGTCTGTCAGGTTAATTTTCGACAGGAATTCATATAGTTTGGAGAAATCAAGTTGTGGGATCTTGCTCATATCAAAGAGATATTCTCCAAAACACCTGAGCCCCACCTTAACGCACCACTTTTTGGTAAGTTTTAGTCGTAGTTGCATTCTGTCACATAGAGTGTACTCAAATTTCCCTCTACAGATTAGGACTATTTCTACAGCACAGCCTTGGAATGATAAACCATTGTTCTGTCCATGTAGAACATAAGCCACGTATGCGGACCTTTTACATAGATTTCAAAAGAGTCTTTATTCTACTCTAGTTTGCATCCTCTATACGCAGCCACGCCTTTTCACATACGCGATGTGCATATCACCTTGATCCAGTGCGTTGTAAATGGTGTTTGGAGGTCACCCCACAAGGGAAACGACCTAAAAGCAGGGCAACAATGTGCCATAAAAATTAACCATACGCAAACCTAACCAAACCGAACTTTTATGTTGTTCGTTACTTTTATTTCTGTTTTTGTTTTTTTTTTTTATTAATAATTTCTTGCTTCATTTTATGTGACACGTTTTTCCACATAATTTCTGGTTACAATTTTATAAGTTTCGGGCGAATAAAAATGTAACGCGTGGTGAATGAATGAATGACTGAGTGAGTGACTGACTGAATGGATGCAATTGTGCAAACGGACTCCGCACTCCTCCCCTTCCCCATCTCTTCTACTATCTCAACCGTACAGAGCTATAAAACGCCAGCGAAGAGGGTTTATCAATTTTGATATTTGGCGCGTTGCTGTTTAATTTCCAAATTAAATGCCGCCATTGTGCTCGTAGGAAAAAAGCTCAGCGCTCTGCGACACATTTCCCGGGGAGTGTGTCGCTTGACGTGCCAAACAAACCACTGCGAAGATTTAGATTTATGTATTTCTTACTTTTTATGACATTATCATGCAACAAAATTGAATTTTATGCGTTTTTTAGCTTTGTGCATGAACAGAAAGCAAAAATTCAAAGAAGAGGAAATTTCGAGTTTTTGGTGTTATTTCAAAGCATGAAAATCGGTTCTATAGGAATGTGAGTGCGAATGTATGAGTGTGGCTGAGTGTGTTTGAGACTGTGTCTGAGTGTGCTTTTGGTTCCCCCCCCCCCCCATGAGCAGTGATACGGGTATTTAGACGTTTATGCATTTGAGTTATTGAAATCAATCATGAAATAGTGTGACAAAAATTGTTACTACAAGGACAAATTTTGCACTACAGTGTGCCACACAGCGATGTGTCTTGATGGGCAGCAGTGAGCTGTAATACTGGTATGAATTTATACAGCAGTCTGGCAGCTGCTTCATGCTGATACTACTCGGAAATGCCAAACTGTAAGCTGAGAATCATGAAATTGTACCACCTTCTATGGAAAGTGTACTTAGAAAGACACCACTCAGGATGTTCCGAATATTGTAGCGAAAGTATGAGAGCAAGCTGGTGCATGCAGCAGGTCTTACAAGTAATAACGTAGGTAACCAACCGGTGAAAAGGATTACTGAAGCTCACCAGAGGAATTCCTGAAGTTCACTAGGACTGTGAAATTGCTGTCTAATTATTTGCAGATGGTCAGGAAAATCAGTAAAGCAAGGGTAATACCGGTATTATAGCTAAGGAGGGATTTGAGAGGCACTCAAGCAGAATATGCTTGACCAACTGATAATGAAATTTGTATCAGGAGGGGAAAAGTGCCTTTGAAGAGGGTCTGCAGGGTTTTAAACGAACAAATTAGGCAGATTCATTCACAAAAAGGTATCCTAAAACATTATTATGGCATGTCATCTGCCAGTCAATCTGGCTAATATACTATCCAGAAGGTCATAGTGGCAATAAATTGGTAGTTGAACTTTTTGTGAAAGTTCTGGTAGGAGATACAGGCAATGAGGCAGATGAGGCTCAATTGACTTGAAAGGAACTGGAAGATCTTAAATGTAGTCCGATCTGTCAAAATTGCAGATGAAGTTCCACATGGGGTTGGAGCTGAAGATGTAGTCGTAGTTGGATTGAAAGTTCGAGTTGGAGCGGTATTTAAAGTTAAAGTCCGAATTGAAGAAAAAGTTCCAATTTGGGTTGGAGTCGAGTATGATGTTGTAGTTGGATTTAAAGTTCTAGTCGGAGCTCGACCTGAAACTGAAGTAAACATCAAGTTAGAGTTGAAGATCGATGTTGGATGTTTGATGAGAGATTGTATTAGGAGCGGTATTTAAAGGTAGAGCTCGAATTTGCGTTGAATTTCGAGTTGGGGTTGGCCTGAAGATAGAGTCTACACATGATTGAATTCGAAATGGAGTCATATTTTGTGTTAGGTTCGGAGTTGTAATTGAAGCTGGTTTCGATATTGTTGTTGAAGTTCGAGTTGAAATTGGAATTGAAGATTGAGTCGGATTATTGCTGAGTAGAAATTGAAATTGTAGTTGAAGTTCGCGTAGAAATAGAAGTTGAAAATCCATTACAGTTGAATATGGCGTCGAAGTTGAAGGCCAAGTTGAAGGTGGATGGAAAGTCCGAATTGAAATTGAATTTCGAGTTGAATTTCGAGTTGTGGTTGGCTTGAAGATGGAGTCGAAAGTACAGTTGATGATTGGAAACGGTGTCATATGCCGTATAAGGGTAGTAGAGTTTGAAGCTGGTTTCGATATTGTTGTTGAAGTTCGAGTTGAAATTGGAATTGAAGATTGAGTCGGATTATTGCTGAGTAGAAATTGAAATTGTAGTTGAAGCTCCAATTGGAGTTGAACAAGGAGCTTGAGTGGCAGGTTGAGGTAGGTAGAAGTTGAATATGGATTTGCAATTTGAGTTGCAAATGAAGTAAAATTCCGAATTGATGAGGAAATTCTGATTGAAGTTGAAGTCAGAATTAGAGCTGTAGTTGGCCTCTCAATTGGCGTAGCAGTTCGAGTTGGATGGAGTTGATGTGCGCGTTGGGGTTGGAATAGAGGATCAAAATAGGTGAACAAGTCTGAGTTCGGATCGGAATACTGAAATTAGAGTCCGAATTGTAGTTGAAATTGGAGTTGGAGGCGGTGTTGAAGTCATAGTTGGCAGTGTTGTTCAAGTGCGAGAAAGTGGAGTTGGAGTTCGAGTTGGAAACCAAATAAATTTGGAGTTCAAGTTGGAAACAGAGTCAATTTAGAGTTCGGTCGGAGTTATTGAGAAAAGTTGGTGTTGGAATTTTTGTTGAATTTTCAGGCGGAATTGGAGTTGAATTTCAGGGCGGAAATGGAGTTGAGGTTCGAGTTTGGGTTCGACTTGGAGATTGGGGTTGGATATTTATTTAAAGTTGAATTTGGAGTGGGAGTTGAACTGAAACGAATTTGGAGTTCATCATTGAAAATGTTCGAGTTGAAAAGAAAGCTTGGAATCGGAGTGGGCATTAGAATAGAAATTGGAGTTGAAATTGAAGTTTGATTTGGAAATGGTGTTGATGTTCGAGTTAGAAATTTTGTTGATGTTCGAGTTGGAAACGGTGAAATTTAAAGATGGGTCGGAGTTGTTGAAAAAAATTGGTGTTGGAATTTTTGTTGAATTTTTAATTGGAATTGGACTGCCGTTCGCGTTTGATTTTAAATTGGAATTGAAGTTGAAGTTCCAGTGTGCGTTTGACTTGAGTTTGGGGTTGTAACCTCATTTAAAGTTGGACTTGGAGTGGGAGAAGAACTCGATCGCATTTGGAGTTCCTTATTAGAGGTATTCGAAACGGAATTGGAGTTGAAATTCAAGCTTTGAGTTAGTGTTGGATTCGGAGTTGTGATTAAAATATTAAATTAAGTCATACATGGAGTTGAAATTTTAGTTGGAGCTAACTTCGCAGAATTTTTAGTTTACTGTAGAGTCAGAGTTGAAATATTTGTGACTACTTCGCGTATAAACTCTTCTTAGTACACATTCCCTTGCTGAACACTGTATTGCTTTCCGAGCAGAGCCAAGTTGCTTTCGTGCTTATTTTGTTGTTCTTTAGGAAGGTACGAATACATCAATTTATGTGCTTCTACCAGTCTGCAACAGTGTCTTCCCTCGTCTGTCACGCACGTTCATTCCGCTCTGTTTTCACATTTGTGCCACTGTGCGCTTGCCACAAATGACTTCTTTCTACGTATTCTTTTCCACAATAAATAATGGAAAATGCCATTAAAAGTGCAGCAAAAGTCTTCAATAGAATTTAAGTTCGAACATGAACGTTTTTATTCCGTGCACGACTCCTGCTACTACACGGAGTGGAGTATGCCCACCCACCGCAGCTCCATAAATGGGAGTCAGTGGTCTTGTGTGGTTGAGCATCACCGAAGATACTCGTATCATCATCATCAACCATCCATCCATCTATCCACCCATTCAAATTAATTTCGCTAACAATGTTCGAAATTAAAGAAGTTATTGTCAGCGGCCGGGCGTGGAGGGTGACAGTGGCGGTAGCACTTAAAAGCTCAATGGCGCATTTAACCATTAAAATCAATCAAAAATTTATGGCAAAACATTGTAGCAAAATTTTTATGAAATCATAAAGAATTTAATACAAAAAAGGAAGAATTAAAAAAATGAAAATCGAAAATAGGAAGATGAAAAAAAACCTCACTCAATAAGAGCTCAGAGCGGGTCCCCCTCCCGGCTCACTACGCTCAATTGGCTTGATGCGCCTTTTATAGTCCATCTAAGCAGAGATAGAAGACGAATTGAATAGAGTATTGTGGCCATGAATGAATGGCATGGAATTCAATTGAATCGACATTTTAATGTCTCATTTCGTTCCAACCGCGCCGAGCCTCGAGTGCAGCGGAAATCTCTTTTCATTATTTCGATGGGCATTTATCGGCATTAAAACTTCGCTCTTTGCACTTTGGCTTTTGTTATAATTCTGATTTTTACTATTGTAATTAAAAGTAATTTTCATGCATTGTTGGCTTCGCCGAGGTTTATGAGAGACAATTTGTTGGATTTCTTGTTGGAAGTCTGTGTGCACAATGTTGCCTAATTGGGGTTAACAAGCAATGACGAACAAGCTTCAGTTGACCCAGTAGAAAGAAATTGTGCGAAGATGGATTGCGTTTAGTTTGATTTCTGCTTCTCTCTTTCTCGCTCCATTGTGCCCCTCTAGTTCCTCGGCCAGCAAATACTTGGCACTTATGTAGCTTGGAAGAATTCATCCTTGTCACACCATCTTACGTTGTTCCCGCCATTAACCAAGTTGGAGTTAATGAGAGACCAACAAACTGTTTTGTCAATGATGGATTCCCTGGGAAAGAAGAACTTGAAAGTATTTTGTTATACTTAAACTAAAGTGTCAGAATACTAACAAATGCAACCCCACCTACTTTGCATTAATATAAGGTTACTAAGCAACAGAATATATATGTATGTACTCTTCTTTTCTCTTACTTGCATTAAAGCTATTGAATTGAACGGACGTGTTCTTTTAATTTCGGTAACATAAAGTAATTAAAGTAAGTGTCTCAGGAATCCTTTTCATGATTCCCTCCCCTAACCTTAGGCTAGGAATTGGGCCGTTGTGTTACCACAGATACATGGGTCCCTTAAACTGGCACACCACCCCTGGACTGAACGGGGAACCAGTGCAATTCGCTGATGAAACGAGCGATGTTGCTTATACTAATGGAGGACGGAGGAAAGCTGCACTCCACACACTTATACCAGCCACTTCTCGGGCATTTTATTGACCTGTTCATTTAACTTAAACTTCCGCAACTGAGTTATAATATTGAAAGACATCATCATGACAAAATAAAACTTCCAGGCCTCCAAATTCAGGAGCATAGTTTGGCATGATACTCAAAGATATCGTTAAAGAAGAACTCTTCATACATGTGCTTGGCAAATAAAGGCTTTCAAATTGATATAAAAAAAGTGACGTATGACATCATTGAAGACCTCATCTTCATGCAACTCCATGGAGAAGACAAGCTGCAAAAATGTTTACAGTAAAATTCCCTGACAACAATGTTTTAGAGAAGATAATAAAGGATGTTTCAGGGAAGATAAGAAAGGAAATTGTAAGGAAGTTACAAGTTTTTAGGGCAGATACTAATGAAGGTTTTAGGGAAGGTGCCAAAGGAGGCTTTAGACTATTCTCTAATAAAGGATGTTTCGGGGAAGATAATAAGGGAGGCATTAGGGGAGATACTAAAGGAGTTTTTAGGAAAGATACTACAGATCGATTTAGGTGAAATTCTAAAGGAGGTTTTAGGGAAGATACAAAAACGCGGATTAAGGGGAGATTCTAAAGAGGGAAGATAATAAGGGAGGCATTAGGGGAGATACTAAAGGAGTTTTTAGGAAAGATACTAAAGATCGATTTAGGTGAAATTCTAAAGGAAGTTTTAGGGAAGATACAAAAACGCGGATTAAGGGGAGATTCTAAAGAGGGTTATAGGGGAGACATTCTAAGATGCTTTAGGAGAAATGCTAAAGGAGGTTTTAGGGAGAATACGAATATATGTTTTAGGCAAGATAGTAAAGGATGTTTCAAGAAAGTTACTAAAAGAGATTTAAGGGAAGATACCAAAGGAGGTTTTACAGGAGATACCAATGAAGATTTTAGGAGAGATGCTAATGGAGGGTTCTAAGAGAAATTTTATAGGAGGTTTCAGGGAAAATAGTTAATGGGGATTTACGCTAGATTTTAAAGGAGGTTTTAGGGAAGAAAAAGGGTGGACATTATAGGATGATTTTGGATATATTCTAAAGGATGTTTTAGGTGAGATACTAAAATATATTTTAGAAAAGACACTAAAGTGTATTTTTAAGAGAGAGATACTAAAGGATGTTTCAGAGAATATTATAGAGAAGGTTTTATGTCAAATTCTAAAGGAGGTTTTAGGGAAAATACTAAAGGAGATTTGTGTATTTATAGTTCACAGCTGAAATCACTGAACATTATTAAGGTTCAGTTCATGCTAGGTTCATTCTCTTTTCCTAAGGCGCCAAGAGAAGTATATTTGTGTCCCACAGCACAAAAGGTCTTCTCAATAATTGTCTCACCCAATTATTATGCAGAAATCACAGCCAACTTTCGGAGGTTCTTTGCATATTTCATTAACTAAAAGTTTCATTGTTGATTCGAGTCTTACAAACTCAACACACAATCCAGTTGTGTGGCTACTCAGTTCTGTTCTGCTCGATTCTCTGCCCAGAGTCATAATCACCCTGTTCGCTCACGTTTCGTGAGTTGTTTTAAACATGCACGCAGTATTTGCGCTATTAATTGCCTGTCATGTCCTTAAAAAATAACACAAATATGAAATCGCATCAGCGCATTTTCATTTCATTTCATTTCGCTTTTAAATGATTCCATTTTAATTTTTTCCTTGTTGTTGTTTTTCGGTTTTTTCTCTTTATTGTTGTTTTTATTCTTGTTGTATTGTAGCTTTTTACGAGTATATCTCGCGGGTACACGGTGTTATTTTTTTTTCTATCCACTCGCACTGTGTTCATTTCCGCTGCCAATACCACCAAATCGAAACCGGCAAATGCCGCATGCTGCATGCAAATTTTTATGCAAAGTCACGATTCCAGCGAACAATTTGCTGATTATCCTTTTCGGTGTCTCGTGCACACAAAAACACACACACACAGACAGCATAGCACCCGGGTGAGCCATTTTGCGCGCAAGTGTTGTCATTTTCAAGCGCATTGATAAAATGATTGATTGGAAAGCCAAAAATGGAATGGAATGGCAAGCAAAAAAATGTATTAAATGAAAAATAGAATCGAATCATGGCTTGCTGCGCTTGGCTTGGCGGCGTGGCACGGAATGCGATTCTGAATAGAAACATTTTGCAATCAAATTAACTCTTTGCGATACTGCGGTGCTGCTTAATGCCGTATGAAAGCGCCACCGTCGCGCAGACCATTAAAATTATTAAAATTTCCGCATATCACTGCGAAGTGCTCTGAAACTGCCGAATGGAAACTGCCGCCACTGACACCATAACTGGGCGTGGCAGCCTTTGTGACGGCTTTTCGCACAAAGTGATATGCAAATTTTTCGCCTTTGACATTTGAGTGATGCGCAATTTTGCAACACTTTTGCGAGTAAACGGCGAAAGGACCCGGTGGCCAGGGCCAGGATAGCCCAGTCCTGGCTTCGCCAGTTCGCAACATGCTGTTTGTTCATTAATCTTGCGCGGTGTTTTGCATTTGTGTTGAGCATCAAAAATCACAAAATTACAAAACATGCTCAGCCGCGCACCAGTGCCGCGTGACGTGTCGCCATGTGGCAGAGCTGCTGTTTGAGTTTCGGGTTTCGAATTTTAATTTCAACTTGTTCAGATTTTTAGTTTCGCCGTTGGCGCGATGATTTTGAAATTTGTTATTCCTTGTCCGGCTTTGGTTGCTTGGCAGTTTATGAAAGTTCCCATTAAATTATGGAAACTTCCACAAGTAACTCAGTTGAAAACCTGCAACTAAATTCTAACATGGCAGTCATGCTAAATTTTTTTGCAGACAAAGGATTTCTACTCAGTGCTGTAAACACAGATGGTAACCGTTAAGGACCGAGATAACTCCTTGGAAGTCGTACTTGGTAAACAAAATTTCTGCTTCAGAGTACATTGAGAAGGTGACAGCAGCGTTTCCATTGTTGTCTTTCGAGGAGAGAATAAATAGTTAATAATAAATTAAAATTGTAAAAAAATATAAAAAAGCCAATTGCATCATGAGAACTGCTGTCCCAGAATTGGTATGTAGTGATTGTACTGACTGCACCATCCCCTACCTCACTGAGAGCCTCTCCCACCCTGAAACCCTTGTCATATATCCTTCAAAGTGAATACAGTCAGTTCGTTATTGGACTCTCATCGTTATTCTTGTGTACAGGTGCCGACAGAGGACATTTTCTACGTATTTCGCCACTTTCTTCCAGTTCTCTTTGGTGCTTAGCATGACCTCCACAATGTTTTCGGTAGATCAGGTTTTCACGATTTCCATTTCCAGAGTTGTGCGCTCTGTTTACCAACTTGTGCATTTGAAAAAGGTGTGCTCTGCATTGCTATCGTCGTATATGCATTCTGACCCTTTGATTTTTCCCCATGCCCTTTTTTATTTCGTTTTTACATCCCAGTGGGTCGTTGTTAATGTCGTTTCGAAGCTTCTCCATTTCATCTCCTTGCTTGCAGTTTTGAGGGCTTTTCTTACCGCTTTGAGCTCTTCCTCTTCGGCTATCGCAGATCATATTTCTGACCCTAGCATACTCTACACTGCACTGCAAACAGTTCCGTCTGAGTTTAGCTATATCCGCTGTCCACCAGTAAACAGCCTTCTTGTGTTTGCAAAGTCTTATTTTGGGCCCTCTCTGTACAATGCATGGTCTGCTTCACCTTGCTGCTAACATCACTAGCGTGGTTCTCTAAAGAGGTTTTTTCCTCGAGCTCAGCAAGTAGCATGTCCGGTTTGATAGTAATAATTTCATTATTAATAATATGATCAGCACTTCCGATAATCATCACAAAATTCTTCATTCTGTAAACCACTTTATTATATTCCCAATCTCGATTTATATGGACAACCTCATCGTCTTCCACTCAGCCTTCATCATCGTGACC
This sequence comes from Clusia tigrina, assembly GCA_920105625.2. Classification (NCBI taxonomy): domain Eukaryota; kingdom Metazoa; phylum Arthropoda; class Insecta; order Diptera; family Clusiidae; genus Clusia; species Clusia tigrina. Next base: position 179,858,536 of record OV050032.1, read on the forward strand.
TTCAGTTTCGTTTTTCTTTGAAAAATTGTTTTCTTCCAACTCTACATAAATCAAAATCACGCAAGTCTTCAGGGTAACCATGAACTTGGAGAGCACTCTTTATAAATAGGTAAAGTTCCACATACATATTTATATGCCAGAATGCCCTCACTCATGGAATATGAAGAGTCTGTTTGGTATTATAACAAACTGATACTCTATTCCTCATTGTGCTGATCTAGAGTATTCTAACTCTCCTGGTTTATAGCTATATTACTATATTAATTTGGATTCTCGGAAAGGATATTCAGTCACGTTTTGTGGAGAGTTTTTTGATATTTCTAATAATAAAATCAGCTTCTTGTATATAAAATATGTTTGGTTTTTTTGAGAGAACAATCCATGTCCAAAACACTGTGAACGTTTTTCACACGACCAGAGATGTTAAAGTAGTAGTATGAGAGCTAATTGGGATGGTCTCCGAGAAACTTCTTGCGTTTTATGATACAAAGGAACTCCAATACAGAAGTTGGGAAAACTACCAACATGGCCAGTTATTCTAACTTACAATACGAAATGAGGGCAGGATAATTGGAAATTTTTCAAGTTGGAATATGGCTTTGATTTGATTAAATGTGATTCACATTCCTTGATAACCACATTCCTTGAGGATATTCATCATAATCATCCATTGCTGTACTGTCCTATATGAACCTTCTTCAGTTTTTTTTACATATTTTTCTATTTGTTGCTTTCAAATACCCATTTTGTTTCTATCATCTCGCTCGTTGACCCTTTCACTCCCTTTAGGATCATTGACTATTCCACTTCCTTTACGTGGGGCGTTCGTTTTCTCCGTCGCTCGAAATTTTCCTTATTTTAAATTTGCACTTTTAAATTTGCGCCCGCTTAAATTCATTTTAATTAAGCGAATTATGCAAATCGCTGGACATGTTTACACATTTGCTTCAATGTTTCAGTATTCCTTCTCATTTCAAAGGACACGGACAGGAGCAGATCCTCATATGCCTAGCTAAGGCGCTTTAGCTTGCTTGCAAAAAATCAACAAACAAAAAAATTATGAAAAAAATTAAAAATATGACGAAAGGAAGGTTGGAAATTCAAGCAAACACTGCCACAGACATTAGCAAAATTTGCCATGGTGGGCGTAACTGGAACGCCATTTCGACACGCAGTTCCACTCCAGCATTTCAGTTGCAGGCCACCGTTTGGTGAACGCCGCCGCAAACAAGCAAATAGACAGAAATTTTTAATTAGCACCGAAGCGAGCTCACATTTCTTTGCCAGTCGACCGGACCCGCCAAACTTGCTCCACATGAGTTTCGTCGTATGCACAAAAATTTGACTGCGAGTTGCGGATTAAACGGGAACAAAAGGCAACAAAAAAATGCGTAGCAACAAATATCAAATGAGTAAATAAAATATTAAAAACGAGTTAACAGGATAAGCCAGGATATATGACAGCTGTACGCTGATGTGCGCGGCAGACAAAAAGTGAGTGCAGAGAGGCGAGTGGGTGGGTGGTTTGGTGGCTGGGTGCTTTGAGCAACTCAATTTGTATACGAATCCTCGTAGTAACGAAAAAAGTGCACTTCATAAGCAAAAGAAGATTTATGACTGTTCGCATTGAGAGCTCCCTGGCTACCAATCCAGGCAACTACTACAACCACCTACGAGTACCTTCGAAGCTTCGAGGCGACTTCAGCTACTACAGCGAGCAAATAGAAACTTGTTAGTTCAGCACATTCAATGCAATGAAGTTAAAGCGCGCTACACGAGCAAACAACTACAACAACAATAACAACATCGAAGGATATCGGGCAACAAAAAAATAATGCAGAGAATTTTTGTTGCTGAAATTTGCTACTGGCAAATATAGCAGCAACAGCAGCAGCAACAGCAGCAGCAGCAGAGGCACCGGCAGCAGACAAAGAATACATTTACATGCGATATTTCGCTGTTGATATTTTACTTGACTTCATTTTATTTTATTTGTGTTGCATGTGTTTTGTTGAGTTTTCGCTTTTTTCCGCTTTGAAATGCTGTTGCGCTGTTTATTCGCGCATAATTCACTCATTAATCATTGTGAAAAGCAGCAAACGGAATGGCAGCAGCAACAGCAGCGACAGAGGCAGGAGCTAGCAACAGGAGCGGGAGCAGTGGCAGTAAAACGGCCAGAGTGCTAGTGTGTGTGTTTGTGTGTGTGTGTGCAATTTAATAACGCAAAACTGAAAAGCGCCAAAAGCAGTTCAAAAGGATAATCAGGATAATAAGCATGCTATTCCTTTCAATTTTGCAAAATCGAGCTGCTGCTGTAGGAAAAGCTCAGCGCCCACTCAGCTTACTACGTAGTAATAAGCACACTGAGCAGCTTGTTATTACACAATTTCGAAGACAGTCTTTGGAGTCTTGAGGATCCGATTGCGAAAGTGCAAAGATAATTGAGGAAGATATCATGCTCACCGGGAGGTTGGTTTTTAAATATTTTAAATAGATAATGTTCCGTGAATGATTGCTGAAGAGTACATTCAAGTCTCCACAAATACGATTCGTAAGAGAAAAGGATACTTCGTGAAAAAAAGGAAAATAAATCCGACAATTTTATAAGGACTTTTTGAAGAAAGTTCATAATTTCCGCAATGCATATGGCTGAGCATTCGGAGCATTTCAATTCTATGGACTGCAAAGTTAATCGAAATTGCCGATTAGAAATTTTTTCGTAAGTCCTTTCTGTATACCAATGACCTTTAGAGAAATGTGAAGGTCACATTTTATATATACCGAAAATATGTGCAATATAGATTAAATAGTATGAAGAACACAGAGTGTTCCAGCTGCATTGCTAATTAAAAAGTAAACCACTAAAGGTGAATGTCTTGCCAGGAAAAGGGCAGCCACACCATTTATTGGCCCTGAACCATTCTTTGGCATAGGGGCAAATAGCATAACAGATAAATTAAGACAGGAGGAAAAATCCAGAAGATCACGCTACTGGGCCTCACTACCAAAACTTAAACAATCCAAGCTCATGATTGGGGACTACAACTCAAAACGCGCAGCTTTATGTCTACAGTTAAGCAAAAACAATTTCAAAACTCTGACAGGATACTTCACAGGCCACTCTCGTTTAAGAAGCCACCTCATGAAACTGGGACTCTCACCAGTAAACACGAGTAGGTTCTGCACGTATGCAGAAGAAACACCAGAGCACCTTCTAATGCACTGCGCAGGCTTAGCTCGCAGTAGGAAGAAATATCTGGGGTATTACTGGCCCGAGGGCAGAGACATTAGAGCAATGAACCCCAATTCAATACTAAGCTTTCTTAGAACTGTTGGACTAATAGAAGACCTTTAATAAGTACATGTAGGAGGAGTACAATAGATCAAATTGGTCGAGATACATTTTCCGTCTTTATTTTCATTCATTCATTCATTCAAAGGTGAATGACTCAGGAGACTCAAGTAAGATCTGCCGTAAGATTACTTTGAGTCTTTAACTTCTGGGAATTTGCCAGGACTCTACGAAGTCACTGACTGCATGAAGTAGTTTGGACTGAAGACTGGTATATCGCGAGATAATCTGGAATCTGTTTCTTCAGTACTTGGGAAGGTGTTTAAAATTCTTCTTGGGCCATTTGCGTTAGTACTTAGTTTCTATGAAGGATTTTAGTTTGCTATTATTTTCTAGTTGTCTCACAATGCTGGCACAAATATATTTCAAATATTATTGGACTAATTTGTTTAAGTTTGAAGTTTTATTCTAAAAAAAAGTGCTTTAATAACAGGCTTGTCCGTGTGCCTCGTCCATCTCCTTAAATCAGAATGAGTTTTATTAATTAAAAGGAGTGCACTGTCAGGTCCTTGACAAACTTTCTATTCACGCTTTCTTATAACCTTCAAAGAACGACATTTTTGGCAATATCCAAAGAAATATATTCATCTGATTATAAAAATACTCTGACGATGTTACGGCCTTCGGCATAATTTCCCCATTACCCCGCCAATCATATCCAAAACTTTGAGTAGATAAGACCACGTCGACGTAAACAGAATTTATTATTATTTTATTATTATTTATATTTTTTATAATATTTTTATTCTTTACAATTTTTATTTCCTCCTCTTATTAAAAGCTCCTTTAGTTTCATCCCTAGTGCCTCCCCCAAAATCCTCCTTTATTATCTTACCTAAATTTCATTCAGTACCTTAACTAAAAACCACTTTAGTATCTTCCCTAAAGCATTATTTGGTATCTTCTCTGGGGGGGCCTGATCGATGCAGTCGAAAATCTCTTTCAGATACCTTCAGATATACTTGAAGATTGCCTGAAGAAGATAACCTGGAGCTACCTGAAAGATAGCTATTTAATATAAAAGACCAACTATGGCAACCATCACGTCAGGGGCAACGCAAGGGTCCATCCTCGGACCAAACCTTTGGAATATAAGCTACCTTTTGGCCCTTGAGCGCAAGCACCTACCAGAAGTTAAGATGGGTAAAAATACCAGAGTACCCGCGCAAGTTAGGAACGTAGCCTGCAACAGTGCGCTAAGGTTAAAAGCGACAAGCTGCTGGTCTGAGCGAACGTACGGTTATGGTAAGGTGCTATACACAGACCCAAGGGAATTAACACAAATGACGACAGATTACATAGTACCGCAACTGGACTTCAAAAAGGACATCAAGAAAAGTGTGGTCGAGAAGGAAACACCAAATGGAGTACGACATTTATACGGACGGGTCAAAAATGGACCTGGGCGTGGGGGCGAAGGTCATTTCCCCGCACGCTAACATTAACTACTGCACACGCCTACCCGATACAGCTACAGTTCTTCAGGCGGAAATACTCGCAATCAGAGAGGCATGTCGACAGATCACCCACCACATTAGAGGAGGGCAGAGGAGCACGGTTGGTATTTTTGTGAACACCAGGCAGCCTAAAAGCTCTACAATCAAACACCATCAACTCCAGACTGGTCAGACAGTGCAGGGAGGAACTTGGGGCGGTAGGTCACCATGCCGACATCACAATCATCTGGGTCCACGGACACAGGAATATAGATGGAAATGACAAGGCTGATGAATTGGCGCGCAGAGGAGCCTCTCTCGATCTAACCCATGTAGAACTAGTACCTGTTTCCATGGGTGCGATTAAGAGGGGCATCTACATGCACTGTCTTACCTTAACGGGCAATAGATGGAGGACACTTACAACATGTAATACATCCCGGGCGACCTGGCCAGTCTTTAACACAGCGAGATATAGGGATCTTATAAACAGGGAACACAGGGACACCAGCCGTCTCACGGCGGCCTTTACGGGTCACTGGCTCGTGGGTACTCATGCAGAGAAATTGCAGAGACCGTACAATACCCATTGTATAAGTTGTGGAAACTCAGAAGAGAAGGAAACCTTAATCCATTTTCTTTGCGAATGCCCGGCTCTGGCGGCCGTAAGAAATAGAACACTAGGAAACTATTTCCTAGCGAGTTTATCCGATCTCTCGGGTGTAAAACCGAAAGATCTGTTAAGATACCTAAACTGCACAAAGTGGATTTAGTGAACAATCCATCGTTTTCTCCGGCGTTAGGAGAGGTTGTGGTATCAAAACGTCGCTAAGGCGATAATTGTGATCCATGTGAAGAGTGACTTGGTTCAGTCACTAAAAGCAATCAACCAACCCTCGCAAGATATAAAGTAGCAAACCGTGCAGAAGTGGCAAGAACGATGGTTCGTCGAGAGGCGCCGAAGAAGCACAGCGAGACTCATTTCCGACATAGCGAGCTGGATAGGAAAAACAGCCGGAAACGACAATTTCTACCTCACGCAGTTGCCAGTTACTGCTTGGTCACGGATACTTCTGCAAGTATCTACACCGCATTGGACAAAACTATGGGTCTGAGTGCATATACGACGATAGCAATGCGGATGGTGCAGAACACACCTTTTTCAAATGCACAAGGTGGCAAACAGAGCGCACAACTCTGGAAATGGAAATCGTGAAGACCTTAGCTACCGAAAACATTGTGGAGGTCATGCTGAGCAACAAAGAGGAAGCAAGTGGCGAAATATATGAAAAATATGCTCCGAAATAGCGGGACCTGGACGCAGGAATAACGTAGACAGTCCAATAAGGACGAAGTGAGAATCTCCACTTTGACAGAAGTATGGAGAGCTTCATGATGGGAGATGTTCTTAGTGAGGGAGGGGATGGTATAGTGAGTGCCATCTTCACATATCAATTCTGTGACGACCGTTTTGATGGTACCGAACCCATTGTACCCTCTCTACCCAAAGAATTTATATTATATAATATATTAAATTTATAGTTCTCAAATATTCCAGCAATCCTTTGGAAACTTGTGACACTGATAACTGTTCAAGCAGAGAGAAGTTTATTTCATTCTCCGCTGTGGAATTGATTTGATCACTAATCACGATGGAGGTCAGAACTGTCTGCAATTAACGAGTTGCTGCATATTTTCAGCAGTTCTAATTTTCGGGTTCATTGTGGTGGTTGCGCAAGCATTTCAGCACACCTGCTCTACATCCACCCACATTCATGTAGTGTTCTCTTGCTATGTGGAACTTCTGGGTTCCGCAACCGCCCTCCGAGTGGCCAACTAGCCACACATTTGAGACACGCTGCTCGCTCATTAAATTGCCAACTGTCAATTTAATGTTTCAAATCGGTGGCAATTGCACCCGAAGGACTCAATTAACCCATAATGCTCCAGCGCTAATTACAAGTGCGCTTACAAAGTTTCAAATTAGGAATTGTTTTCGGAACTAATCAAAAATGAAACGCACAACCACAAACACGACAGTTGACTTTTTTACACACAACCGCTCTGCTGCCTGTCACTTGTCAGTTGTCGTCAGCATTCGGACCGTAAATTAAACGCTTCAAAATGTCATTTGGACACTTACTCGTAATGAAATGACCGCGCAGTTGATTTTATAACTTTCTGTTTCTCGCTCGGTCGCACACACTCGTAAAGCACGGCACGGCACGGCACAGCGCAGCATAGCACAGGTGCACAGGATCAGAATCAGGCCATAAAAATAAAAGCGCAAACTTGGAAGAAACAAAAGCAGCAGCTGTCTGCCTCGACCTCGTCTCCGTCCACGTCCTGGTCTCCGTCCCCGTTGCCGACATCAACATCGACACTGTTGCCACACAGTTTGACGGCTGTTATTATTGACAACATATGAAATGTCATTATTAAACAGTTGCGCCGACATTTGGCCCGCACGTATGTGTTCGCGTTGAGGAGGTCGTTAAAAGGTCATTCATTTACCAAAGGCAACACCTTGCGTGAATGAGTTAATTAGCAGTGCGAGAAAAGCACACAACCACCACACAAACACACACATACACACAAGGATACTCAATGCTCATAATGTTCCTTATTTACAGCTGCTGTGGATGTGTGCGTTGGTGTGAGTAGGGATTGAAGAACAGAGCAATAACCTGCCGTAGCACCAAATAGCGAACAAGCAAATGCTCATAATGCCTTTGACTGCTAAGTGACGTACCTTATAGAGAATCACATTTTGGTCCGTTTTAACTTTAGAAAGTTCCTGAAGGACCTCTTCAGAAAGGAGTAAAGTGGGTTCCAATCGTTCTCTTTTAGTATTATTATTATCAGTCACATTTCTTTCGAGTCTTTATTATTCCTCATCAGTTCTTATATTTCTTTACTTCATTTACATACAAGTGTAGATAATAAGTGATGGCCTGAGTCAGTTTGCTACCAATTTATTTCTGTCATTTAAGTAATGGGCATATGAATGGACCTCATCACAGACTGCAAAGCACTGCTTGACAAATGGTACAAGTGTTTTGTAGAATACACTCAGATACAAGCAAAATTCCTCTGCTTGTGAAATTGAACAATTCATAAGTTGCCTTCGGAAACATTCCTGATCGAAAGAAGACACTATTCTCATCTTTTAAGTAAATAGGGACATCCCAATATATTTCTTAGGTATCAATGAGTGTATGACACTCTTTAAATAAATCTAGTCTAATGTAATCTAGTTGAATGCCGTCTTTGAACGCCTGATATCTTGATGTGGTCCTCATAACTTCCAAATTCGTTTGCAAGAGTCCAATTAATTTGTATTTACTACTTCCATACAGCTTCACTCCTTATCATATCTGTTTAGAAAGATATTCACACTCGATTCCTCGGGAGCCTGATTTACAGATGTGAACAGGTTCCTTACAGCCCCACTCCCCGAACAACCGAGAGTCTTTTGTGGAAGTGGAGTATGCAGCATATTTATTCTAGTGGTGGATGAATGAAAGATAGCTCTATCTCTCTGTGTCTCTCTCTCTCATTATCTCTCTCTCTCTTTTTCCCTTTTTCCCTATTCTTTTTCTCCCTTTCTTCCTCTAACCTTTCTCCCTTTCACTCTTTCTACCTATTTCTCTTTTTATATCTCTCTCTCTTTCTCTCAGTATATTGGCATCTTTTCCAATATCTCATCTTTAAACTACTCGTAATTAGATGAGTGTGGAGCCTCTGAAAAGGGAAATGGTTTGAACTCGAAGTTCACAGCTTATGGCGATCGAAGCTCCATCGAGAGGACCAAGCAAAGAATTACCTTGACTTACATTAGAGTTAAGAGGCACGAAAGCAGGAATGGGTACGTTAGATTATGCATAAACTCTTCATACCAAGAAGCTTTTAATGACCATACAAGTAAATACGTCAAATAAAGGAAATGAGAGTATAATGAACCGAGACCTCCCTCATTCAGGCTGCAATATTTTGAATTAAAGTTTACACGATGAATCCGTTGGCTCCATCGTTATGTTTCTCTACCCGCCCTCTGTGGTAAGCATGAAAGACTCAGACCCAGAGGGTCGCTGGGTCTAATTTTGCACAGGGCTTGACCTCAAAAATGCTTCTTTCTACAAAGTCTATTTCTTTTCGAGTCGAAAGCCTCAGTAACTAGAACTAATTTCCATCTAATAATAAAAATAATGCAATTATTCTTCTTATATTTGACCCCATAGACATTTACATCTGCAAGGACTAGCAGACAATGAGTTCTCGCCTAAGGCCTTTGACTTGAAGAGCAATACATTTAAAAAGGACGATTTCGAAAACATAATATGGGCAGGATTCCAACCCACGACCCTACGATTGTGAGGCTAGTTTGGGTACTGATAAAGAAGGAGACTGGTTTGTGAAAAACAATACTTTCCAGTGCTGCTGTAACAACTTTCCAAGGACTTCCCATAATCAACTTGCATTCTCCGTTCTTATACTGAGAGATCCAGAACAAGAAAAAAGTATATGTGTGCAAAAATTTTAATTTTTTCAGCTCCTTCTCTTCAATTTCTTTGTGGATAATTTTGGGGATGTAACCCAAAAGACGTTCGCTGGATGCATACCATGATGATGAGACCCATCATCATTTATGGTTCTGTAATTTTGTCAAACTTAATATAACGATATCTGCCTATATCTACCTTAAGTAAGGTACAAGGCCTTGCCAGTCTTTTCATAACTGGAGCAATGGAAGTTATACTAGATCTAACGCCCTTACATCTAGTAATACAAGACTCCGCTACGAAATCTTCTAGCAGAATACAAGAAATTATTCCGAGGGAATCAAATTACACCCACAACATATGGGGTAACAATTCAACTCACGAATACAGGATACTAAAATCTCACAAGGATTTTATGCCAAGAAAATTCAGCTTTGTACACAAATACAGTGCAAGGTTAAGCTGAAAAAAATAATGGAAAGGTCTAACTGAAACGAACAAATTAGACAGAACTCCCACACGTCTGGTATACAGACGGTTCTACGAGTATGGACGGAACTGGGGCAAGAGTATTTGGGCCTAGAACCAACTACTCGGAACCAATGGGTTCTTTCCCAAGCATTTTTCAAGCGAAGATTCACGCTATTGAAAGATATGCCCAGTTCAGCAGTGACATGTATGAAGTATCAGGGAAAAATCATTGTTATACTATCCGATAGTCAAGCAGCACTCAGAGGTCTAAACTTGTTTGGGACTGTATTGGGAAACTGAACTCCTTTGGCAGTATCAGCAGCTATCTATACTGTGGGTACCAGGCTACATAGTAGTGGAGGGAAATGAGAAGCCTGATATCTAAGAAAGGAACGCTGCGGCTTCTCAGTTCATTGGCCCTGAACCCTTCTGTGAACTATCATTCACGACCATTGAAGGTCTGCTAGAGAAGTACACAGAAAATAAGTCCAGGCTAGAAAAATCTACCGGGATTAAGACAATCCAAACCTCTGCTGGAGGACTTTAATCCGAAAGGAGGTAAAGAGTTCATTAATACGCCTCGGAATAAATTGAGAATCATAACAGGCGTTTTAAGCAGATACTGTAGACACAACAATCACACGACTAAGACTTCTACCTATAGATTCTGTGAAGAAAGTGACGAAACCTCACTGCTGATTACTGATCACAGACTGCGGACCTTTGGCACACAAAAGGCATAGGTGTTTTGGAGAATACATGCTAGATATGACCTGGATCCCTCAACTTGATTCCTCCAAAATATATGAATTCCTGTTGGTATTAAATCTGACAGAAGATCTATAGATAACACTATCCTCATCTTTTAAATAAATAGGGGCATCACAATAGATGTTGCAGATCGTGGCGTATAACAGCCTTAAATAAATCTATTTTAATCTAATGTTCTCTTTAATTCATGTCAGTGTTTTAGGAAAACACTCTCATTATTTCATGTACTCATAATGGTCCCCCCTCCCCAGTTCTTATCTCCCATCCCTCTACTTATAAAAATGCAATATTTCTCATTTGATTCATTTATTGCTCGGATTGAAATATTTCCAGTAGAGTGCTTTTTAGTCTTTTTAAGTCAACTACAATTTAAGAGAGCATTACTTATATATAGAGAGAAAGATCAATCGAAAGTGAGCTGAAATTTTCGACTCGGCTTTCCAGAGGTCCTGGGGTATATTACGGATTTATCCCCATTTTTCTCTGATCAGAAGGACATCTGATTGGCATTAAAATTGGAAATTACGCATCGCAAATTTCATCCTCCCGGATTGAATCTCATCAAATATTTCTGTTTATATTTCTGGAGACTTGGATACTCCATATCCTTCACATGTTCCTGCTCAGAATAGAATACCTTATTTTTAAACTAAAGATCCACTGGGGCACTGTGCATCCCTGCACTCCACTGCTTGCAATGGGTAAGACAGAGTTTTTATTGCTCTGCATGCTCGTCTCTTCCCCCCCATGACTCTGGTATCGATGTCACTCCACATGCTACTCCACATTTGTCCGCTTCGCATCCGCGCCAGAGAACACATAAAAAGGAATTTAATTTTTAAATAAACATAAGTTCATTGTGGACGTCATAATATCTAATCGCGCTATTTATTGCTATGATACAACATAATTTTACAACAACTATCGGTGTATCAAACACAACAACAATGAAAGCGAGTAGAACAACAGCAACATACAAGCACAAAACAGCCCGTAATGATAGTCTAACAATGATTAGCATCCCTCATGTTCACATCTGTTACATTTCGAAAACGGCAGCACGCAGAAATGGTAGGAAAAACGTGTCCTCCTCGCCCAACAGACACGAAACACTATTTCTGCTGAGCACGCAAGAAGGAGGAAGGCGGTACAGCGAGGCTGGTATGAACGCAACTACTGCGCCGCCACCCGGGGTTATGATGAGTAAATTGTCGGTTTGGTTGGTTTTTGGGAAATTAACTAAAATTCATAAATGCTCTGCCTGCCTGCACAGGACAACATGCGGCGACCGAAGCGGCGATAGCAGGGCCAACAGAACAAAATGAGTAAAAAACAGTCTGTGAAAATGAATATGAAAATATTGCACGTGCAACATTTGCATTTTAGTCTAAGCGCATTAACTCGAACAAAAACATTATAAAAAAAAGCAAAGCAAAGAGGAAAACTGAGCGATATTTGTGTGTGTGGCCGCCGCGTTGAAGGTGCAGGCAGGTCCTTGCTGGCTTCTTGCTACTGATGTTTTTTATTAAGTCCCTTGTTGCATGCATATGTGCGGCAATTAAGCATTTTCTGGTGTTGTTGTTGCTGCTGTTGTGTCTGCTGCTGCTGTTAATAAAAATCCGGGGGCAGCCACCTCGTTTTTATGCATTTCATATGCCCGTCAACAAGTGCAAAATCACTGTTATCGGATTAATTATTTTGAATCCTTGGGTGTTTCTACATGCGCGCCGACTCTGTGTGAGTACACGGGCTTGGGTCTGACTATGTTTGTGTGTTGGTGTGTGTGTTGTTGCGCACTCATTCCTTGCTTGGGTGCTTTGTCCTGTACTTGACTATGCGCCCATAAAGTCGGATTTGAATATGCTTGAATAGCACCAAAATATTTGCTTTGTTGTTTGTTGCCCTTGTTTGCTGTTATTTTGGAAGTTCACGCACGCTGTTCCTGTTTTTGTTGTTGCTGTTGTTGTTGCCGTATAATTTAATGATTGGCAAATTAGACTTTGTCAGGCTTAGACGTCTGGTATTTGGGTTTTTGCATAGTTTAGGGATTTTATTTATTATTATTATTATTTCGATTTTTTTTACCTTCCATTTCCTTTTTTTTTTTGTGTCCTCCGTTTATGGTACATTTTGATTTAATATTGCTCTAAGCAGCTTTAGCACATATGTTGCAGCATTTGTAGCGTGTTCATAGTTGTCCTGTTGCTGCTGACTGGAGCGACTTGTGCGTGTTATTAAGTGATCAGGTACCTCCTTCGTGGAGAACTTGTAGAAGTTCATTCGTTTGCGGTATTAAGAGGAGTAAATAGTGAGTAGGCAGTAAATATGAACTCTTGAATGTGAGCATGACTCATTTTCGAAGACTTTGATAGAGAGATCTTCAAGAGTTGACATCAAAGAATCCAAAGGACTCAAGCTTATTTTTCACATACTGAAAATTATAGGTAATTATTAGGTCTGCAGATAAGTTTTCTAAACGACGAGTTGACTCAAATAGTGCCCTCCGAGAACTTAAGTTGTAAGGAAGAATAGATCACAATTCGTCCTTAAAAAACTTCCAGATTGAGATATATTGCACAGCAATGTCGTCAGCAACTTCAACTTCAAAAGGATCCTCAAAATTCGGAAGGAATATCAGTGAAGCCACTTTGTCACAAGGAAGAAAGAAAGTCAGATGAGGAAATAATCAACTGCCTTGAAATTAAGATACTATCAAAGAGAGGCAGAGTAATAGGCTAACAAAGAACACTAAAATGGATGCGAAAAATATATGAGGCCATCCTGTAACTCATCAAGTAAGCAGAACATCTGAAGGACATGAACAAAGTTGCATTTATAAGTTTCACAAAGAATAATGTTATAGGTAGGAGTGGCAGCCTTCGACGCAAAAGCACACTTATGCACATACAATTGCTCGTTGTGGTAATGTTATAACGATCAAAAAGTTTACTGTGGTCAAAACCAACCAGACGCTTTCAGAGACCCATTGAACTACTAATAAAATGCCTCAGAGCACCAGCCAACCTGGGCGTACTTGATTGCCAGTTTGAACTGAGGCCTTAATACTCTGACATTGACCGAGTATTTCCTACTTTACTATTGAGTTCAAAGAGAACAAATGTGGCCCACAAGATATGCCAAATATTTGCCAGATGTAGTGAATGGCACTGAGGTCATACAATTGTACATGAAATGAGACATCTGCCAATTACTTGCAATCCTATCCCTCTGGAGGCAATAAAGACCAGAACATGATTCCATCGAGCCTAAGGAATATAGTCCAGAGCATCGTTCCATCATGCCTAAGGAATCATGGTTTGGACAATCAGGAGAAACACACGGAACAAGGACTGATACAAGGACTCTACCTACTTTCTACTCAATATGTTTATTGGAGTTGTGGAGAGTGGATTGCAATCTGCTTCAAAGTGGTTGCAAGTAAATCAGTGACAAAAAGAACTAGTTGAACGCTAACGGAGTGCATTCACCACAATTGGTGAATGATGGAAGAATTCGCAACTCAAACTCAATCAGCTTAAAGCAAACTGATACAGAAGATCAGCAACTTTCATGCTAGACGAAACGGGTCCAAATACTACATGGAATGTTTTAAATTACATACAAGGATGTTAAAGTCCTTTCTTTATGAGTTCTGAACATAAACGGCTCAATAACAGAGAGGAATAAACCAATCACGTAAAATCAGTGCTCTTCTCGCCACTACTCATGATTGCAACACCTTACATTGTCGACCCCTACGCACAAGAGTGCCATTTTTGGACATTTTTGCTTCCTTTTCCAATTTACTTGTATTAATTAAAAGCTGTCCAACTCTTGGAGGAGGCTCAGTCAACACCAAAAATTGCCATTGACATATTCACATACACACTCCATTTGGAAATTCATTAAAAGCTCGCGCTTTACTGGCCTTATTGAGCGAAGATTGCTGCCCTTTGGCATCGAGGCCGCCATTTATTGTGCCTCCATTAACTGCAGTGATGATTTTTCGCTTATGAATTTCCCTGCTGTGGAATTAATTTCGCGTTCACTGGTGTCGAAGGCAATAATAATAAAGCGAAATATTTGCACTGGAAAATCTGAAACGAGTCCATTTACACAGCCAATCAGAGCAGACGCGCGCCTCGTCGCACTCGCATATGCCAAAACCAGCGTTTTCATTATATTTATATAATTTTTTAATTATTGCCTTCGGCTACGGGTAATAACAACATTTCCGTTCTGACTCTCTTCGTTCTTTTTTTCCTTTTTTTTTCCTTGTTATCCTTTTTGAATATTTATAAGAAATAAAAAATAAAAAATTAATTATAACAATTTTTAATTACTTCTTTCGTAGTCTGCCAAAAGGTCGAAGCACACACAAAAATTTGCTCCTATAACGAGGATTTACGCGGATACAGTGTGTGTGGTAAACTGCAGGTGGACCCTTTCAGGAGTCGATTGCAAGAGGTTTCCTTAAGCTAAAGTGCACTTATTGTAAATGAGGTGCAGTTCGTCTATGGACTGAAAATATTTTCTGAATATATTTGTTAGAGCTGGAACCAGAGCGAACCCTGGAACAGTTCGATCATATTTATGAGTGCAACAGTAAATGACACCGATGAGCTGTTCGAACACTTTGATTCCTTGAGAAGCGTGTATGCGAGTAGCTCGAACAACACAGTATTTTTTTTATGATACGCCCAGATCCATTTAGCAGCATCAAATATTACAAAAGGTGGCTGGGAATTGGGTCAGTAGTAGATAGATAGATATTTAAGGGTGTTATACACTGCGACCTGAAAGATTATTTGAAAGATGACGATAGTCTCATCTATAAATCTTCTGTCAGGTTAATTTTCGACAGGAATTCATATATTTTGGAGGAATTAGAAGATGGGATAGTCTCACTTGAGTCTATTGTGTGTCAATGGGTCAGTAGTACGAGTTATATTCTGTCTAGAAATGGGAGAAAAACTAGACTTGGAAGCTTGCAGTTTATATGAGTTTCTCAAACTATTTTATTTAATATATTTCTACTCCGATAAAAATTATAGTTTACCAGGGAGTAGTTAGGGACTATAATTAGAAATAGTCTCGCAGTCGAAAATTATTCATAGAAATAGGACCTCTTTTATATACTTTTTTATTATAGCTTTGAAGAATATTCTAGTTTATGATGGATACAAAGGGGTTATAATTAGAAGGATGGTCCAAAATTACTTATAGAACTAGATATATATTTAACATAACCCAGTGCCCATTGAAAACCCATCCAAATATCTTCTCTCTTTTTTCTGTAAATTTATATTTAGGAAAAAAAGAATCATGAGGAGCTCTTCATCCAAAAATTTGGAGTATGCTCCATGGCTCCAGATGACCTGTCCCAGGAATAATGCATGTATCACATTTATTCCGTGTATCATTCAAGATCCATGTATCATACATGATCCGTATATCATGCATATAATATCCAAGTAGTATGCATTCAGGATCCATGTGTGATGCATTTATGATCCATGTGTGATGTGTGGTCAATAGATGTCTATATATGATCCATGTATGTTTTATGTGTCATCAATGTATGATCCATGTATGATATATGTATGATACATACATATAATCGATATAATATACATGTGTGATTTCTGTATAATCCATGTATGATCCTTTTAGGGTCCGATACATGTATGATCCTTTTAGGGTCCATTTATTAATTTTGATTTATGATCCATGTGTGATGTATGGTCCATGTATGAACTATAAATGACACATGTATAATACACGTGTCAGCCATATATGATTCATGTATGATCCATGTAAGATCGATCCATGTATAATCCATGTAAGTTCCATGTATTTTTCTTGTATGATTCATGTATGATTCATTTTCTTTTCTTTTATGATCCATGTAGGGCATATGTGGGATCCATGTAGGGTTTGTGTATGAGTCTTGAATGAGCCATGTATGATCCATGTATCATGTATTGTCCATATATGATATAATACATGTATGATCTATGTATTACCCAATGTATGGTAATTTATTATATTTGTATGCTCCATGTATGATCCATACATACATGAATCCATGATCCATGTAGAATACATTTAGGATCAAGCATGTCTGATGCATGTGTGATGTTTGCATGAGCCATGCATGATACATTTATAATCCATTTATGACCCATGTATTCGTTTATGATACATATATGATTCATGTAGGATGTATGAAAGATCCATGTAGGGTCCATTTATAATTTTTGTATGATCTGTATATGGCCCATGTATTATTCTAGTATGCGCATTTATAATTCTTGAATGATCCTTGTATGAACCATGAGTGATCCATGTAATATGATTCATGTATGACCTGTGGATACATGCATAATCCATTGAGCATCTATATATGTTCCATATATGATTCTTTTATGACGAATGTCCATGTATGGACCAATGTGTGATCCGTATATGACCCATATATGGTCAAAGCAACTGGTGATGGAGTGCATTGATATGCTGAACATCCTAGGCCAACTCCATCAGGTGTGGATTCTATGGGTTCCTGGGCATGTAGGAATTAATGGAAACGAGATGGCAGACAAACTTGCCAGGAAAGGAGCATCATCTCCATTTCTAGGACCCGAACCATTCTATGGATTAGGATCGGGTAACATCTCCCGTATTATCTGGGAAGAAGAGGATAGACAAAGTAGATTATACTGGGAAAAATTTCCGGGGTTATCACATTCCAAATTAACGCTAGGTACATACAACCTAAAACGCTACGAGGACTGTGTGAATCTAACGAAGAAAATATTGAGAATCATTACGGGACTGTTAACAGGACATTGTAGGTTGAATTATCACCTAACAAAACTGGGTATGTATGATCTGAACCATGTACGAGTATGATCTATGTATGTTCCATCTATGATAATATATATGATTCTTCTATGACTCATGTATGATCCATGTATGATCTATATATACATGTTTGTACTCCATGTACAACCCATGTATGGTCCAATTATTATCGTTGTATGCTCCATGAATGTTTATGTATAACTCATGTGTTACCCACTAACGGTCAATGCACTTCTTATGATCTGAGATTATTTTTACTTTTAGAAGGAAAGGTCTTCAATTAAGAGTACGTTGCTTCATGGAAATGGCAACAAATCTGAAATTTTGAGAAAAGGATATTCCATTAGTATATCATCAGATAATACCTTCCTGTAGTTTACTCATATACTGAAATAGGAAGGCTCAGATACCCGTAGCTTCTTTATCTTAGATAACTTGATAATGGTAGTGCTGTAAGCAGAAGTCTGGAAATAGTTTTCAAACTTATTTTTATGGAATTAAATCATTCAAGCTGCAGTGTTATCGGTTGATTATTTATTAAATCTCGATTCTGCAGGGAATCAATACCACTATATATGCAAAGCTAGATTTTCAATATAAACAATATAATAAATATGAAATGGCCAAATCGTTCCCGTATGTATAAATTTTAGACTCCACCCGGGATCTACCACGACTTGCTTAACGCTGATTGTTCTTGAATCCTTTGTAGCGGTTAATTTTCAACACTCATGGAGTGTAAAGCTACGAGAATAAATTACAGAGGGTCCTCAATCTATGAAATTGTGCCAACTCCACCGATTTCGTTTATATTTTATCTATATCTGTACTAACTGCTGCCTGGTAATAACGTTGAAACTAAGTAGAAGGGGTTGACCAGGTGAGTTAATATTCCTTGACACGAATTGTCTCCCACACATAATCAGATTCATCCAACCCGGTTAAATGTTTCCAAAAAATTTGCCGAAGTATGCGCCTCATTGCTTTTCTCTGTTCTCATACGACTATGTAGGTAGATAGGAAGAGAAGGACCACTCGTCCAGGAGACACACTTAGGCCCATTGTGATGACACAAGTTAGGGTTAGAATTGCACTTCCTCAGAGTCTGTGTGGAGTCTTCCTCCAGCTATTTTGCGTATAGAACGAATCTCAACAAGTCTTTTATATTGATTTATTTGAGATCGCCAAAGTCTATATACGATATGAGTAGCTTTAAAGCAAATAATTCGATCGATTCTATCCACCTAACAACGAGGAAGCGTATACAATGAAAAAGCGGAAATTTGCCTGAAGTTCCTTAAATATTGAGATCATCGTAGCTTTCCAAAATTTGTATATTCCAGTCTACGGATTAAAGATGATTCCAAGCGGAAAAAATACATTTCCGTCCACAATAACCATCCAATATGTCCATAGAAAGAGACTGGGAACCTCGCACTATGAACATGTCCATAAGAAAAGACTCGGAACCTCGGACGCTGAACATATCCGTCGAGCAGGACCTTAATGAGAGACTCGGAACCTCCCATTATGATTATGTCCTTTGAACTTGTCCGTAACAGAGACTCGGAACCTCACACTATGAACATAATCGTCGAACATAACCATCGAACATGACCTCAGCGAGAGACTCGGATCCTTGCATTATGATTATGTCCGGGGAACATGTCCTTAACAAGTGACCTCAGCGAAAGACTCGGAACCTCGCATTATGATTATGTCCGTGGAACATGTCCTTAACAAGTGACTCGGAACCTTACACTACAATTATGTTCGTTGAACATGTCTTTAACAAGTGACTCTGCATCTCGAATTATGATTATGTCCATTAAACATGTCCTTAACAAGAGACTCGAAACTTCGCAATATGAACTTGTCCTTCGAACATTTCCATAACTCGGACCTCGGACTGTGAGAACAATTGTCGATTACTCTCCAAGACTCTCCGTTACTTGGATTGATGGGTGGGTTGAAGAAGCCTACAAATTGCTGGGGTCAGCTCCATGAGAAAATACACATGTGAGCTTATGTAGGCTCACCATATCTATTTCTTGACCCTGTTCAGGTAATTCGCTGGTCAACTCATTTCATTCCAAAATATCATACGAGGTTTTTCTGCATATCAGAGACCTTTGAACTCGTATTGTAGCTATGCGCTAAGCCACCCTGTACGGGCGAAATGAACGGCTCCGTTTATAAATGAAATTGTTCTTCTGTTGGTATTTTTGTTATTGTTCTTTTTTGTTGTCATATTGTGTCCAGCGCCTGCTGATATGCAACAAATTGTTTCAATTAACTAAATTAAATTTGCACTCATTCGGCTGCCGTGTGAATGACATGACACTGACAGACCCCGTAGAAGCGTACGGAGCGGCGCTCGGCCAAATGGGATGGCGTATCAGAAAGGACTTTCAGGCTTCATGTTGCTGCTGCTGTTAGGCCGGCGCTGTTGTTGTTTTGGCATTATTTGAGGGAAAAACCTCATCGTTATCAATTAAATGCGTAAATGAATATTGAAGTGCTGCATGCATGCAGCCGTAAAGTTCTACAAATGTGTTAACATGGTAGCGTTTCCTGCAGCACGGCGGTAGCAAACACACTTGTACACAGGCACACAATTGCACAGCCACGACCCTCTGTGGGACCAGCAACACCACCATCACCACCATCACCGTCATTGTCATCCATCAATGACAACAGATTTAATCGGCATTTAAATTTCATCTCAGAACACAGGATGCATTTGTGCCTGGTCATTGGGGGAGTGCCGGGTGCAGCGCGTAAATTGATGTCTCTCCGACTGTGGACACTGGACACTGGTCAGGTCAACATTTGCTTAGCTCTGCCGGTGACCAAATCCCAGCCCCTCCAAGTGTCAAACAATGTGTAAAGCAACTTGCCGCTCGTTGCATTTGCCACGCTCTCTGCTCCTTTTGTTCCTGTTGCTGTTGGTATTGTTAGTATTTCAGTGTGCTCCGCTTTGAGCGGCACGTGTCACTTGGCCATTGTGACGTGCGTCACATAATTGCAATAAATTAGAAATTGTCTGGTCAATATGTACACCCACACAAACAATCACTCGGACAGACGGAAATGAAAAAGTGTGTGGAAAGTTTTACCGTGTCCAAATGAGTCCTTGCTGCAGAGGCAGAGTGACCACAGCAACGCCGGTGATGAGTTTCTCACTGAGAATGGGTTTCTCACAGTTACCAGTTTATGTCGCAGAAACGTTCTTCTGGGTCAGAGAAGTGAAATATGATCTACAAATGCTTGAAGCTGTCCTATTTAAGAACTCAGTTCATTATACAGCGTGGCATCCGTTTCTTTCAGCAAACATCCTTTGATCCTTTATGGCACTCATATACTCATAGGTGGTATCAAAAATGTGCTTGTTTGCTATTGTCACATATGATGGAGTCAAGCAGCAGATGTCACAAGGCGCAAAAGGGTCCTTGGAGGCAACAGTTAACTATACTGATGACGAAGTACTCCTCAATATAGCAGTGATGCAAATTCATCGTTTGTCGATAATAGTCTCCTTCTTTACGTTGGGATGTGATGGTATGCTGACGAATGTGATTATTTTGGTAGCGTTATCCATTTGGTAGTTTTGTCAATTTGCCAGCAATCATACTTAAAGTAAGGTCCACTTCTGTCTCTACTAGGTAGCTGAATATTCAGAGAGTGGGAAGCCTTTGTAGTGGTGGTCTTTGAAATGAAACATTGCTCAAATTGTTATATTTTCTTGTACGACCATGCCTGGATTGAGATGTCCTGTGCGTGAGCGGATCTGTAAGAATTCTCAAGTAAAATAAATTCGATTCGAGAAGCAGTCATCACCATTTAGAGTACACAATGCAGCATTAACGACGAGCTCCGCAAACGTATGCTACATAGAATTTAAGCAGACGGTTCTCAAATCAAGGAATCAAGCAACCAATTTACCTCTTCATTCTTTGCGTATTTCGATCTGCACATGTTTTGTTAAATAATTGCCTGCATTCTTATGCGAATCGCTTCAATTACTACTCACGTTGGTGCTCCCACTTATTGACCACACCAAACGCTGCGGCATCCTTCACTTCCGTTCTTCCCCCGCACTTTTTGCACCTTTTACACCGGAGTAGCTTTCTTACCGCTTAAATGTGTTTGAACTTTATTTCGTGGGTGTGTCAAATGCCACACCACAATGTCACCTTCGATGACGTGGCAAGCATCACAAAGAGTGTGCTCGCTACATCCGGCTATATGGCAAAGACAATAGACATCCCCCGGCGCCCAGCCAACATACCGCCGCCCTACTCGTACTTTAAGTGGGAGTGACAATTTGTTCGAAGTGATGCGGCAACATTCTTCCGGGACATTAGAAAAACTCACACTTCAGTACACTCGCTCAGCTTGAAGCACGCTTATTAATTTCTGCTCATTACAAGCGACTCCACACGAGCACGTGACCAAAGAGATTTTCTTCTAATTTCTCTTAACCAAAGCAGCAAATTTTTCGGGCGGCTATTCAAGCCACAACAAATCTTATTTTAGGATATCAATACAAAAGAATGTGTGTGCTGCTTGCGGGAGAGTGGCTATGCAAGTTTGTATGTGTGTGTTTGTGGCTTTGTGTGCGTTTGTGTGTGTTTCTGTGTATATTGCCTGCCAGGGCTTAACACTTATTTGTGTTGATCCTGTAACTAAATCTTTGGTCCTGCTCAGCTTGCAGCAGACGTCGTTTTGTGTGCGAGTGTGTGCTTAGTGTGTCAGTGTCCTTCGTTGTGTATGCGTGTGTGTGGGTTTGTGTGGGTCCTTTTTGTAATTTATGTTCTGTCAATTCGTTGTCATTCGGGCGCACTTAATGAGTCTTAAGAAAAATTATTCGCAATTAATAATTACGCTCATATTGTTTGAGTTCATTGATATCGCATGCTCACAGGATATTTGCATTTGTTGTTGTTATTTGTTGTAGTCCTTGTTGCTGTTACAATGTATTTGTTTGATGTTTGTCATTTAATCATTTGAAGTGGTCTTATTTGTTAGCATTTTGTATGCAGGAACGTGAGAGTCCTTTAGCCATGCGATAGTCCTGCCGATAACAATGAGCGTTTGTTTGGTGAGGGGTGTGTTAGTGGGGGGCGTTGTGTACAGTTTGAATGTGTATGTGTGTGCGTTGAAAAAGTGTGGTCATTTATATTGTAATTATAAAGTGGAGAACATGACTTTCTCCTTAGTCACACTCACACACATATTATACAACCATGCACACATATACCCATATACACACACACATATACTATCCTTCTCACGCAGTTTTTCAGGTTTTACGAGCATATGCCCGTAGTATTAAATGCTTCCTGTCGTAAAATCCCACCTCCAGCTCTTTGTCGTAAATTAAAAAGCCATAAAAAAAGAAGTTTAACTGCTGCTCAAAATTCAATTCAATTTTCGTCTGCATAAATTTGGGACTAATTAATACGAGGCCGCGATGTCATCGGCCCAGCTCAGTCCTGCACCTGTGTTTGCCCAACAGCTTCTGGGGCCGTAAAAGTGCCCAAGAATTGTTTACAAAACTATAAAAATCCGAGAAATTAAACACGAGGTATGAGAAATTATGCAAATTGAGAGTCACAAATTAAGCAGAGCGTAGTTTTATTGCTCGCACTACGGTGACAGTAAATGACGCAAGGGAACAGAGTGAGCGTAGCTAAATTCATAACAAACAAGAATGTCACGAAACCAGTACGAACCAGGAGCATAGGCGCATAGTGTGGCAACAAACGTGTTAATAGAGACGCTAATTAGTCCCCGCACGGGAGCTTCCACGAAAATTAATTGGGCGTGAGTGACTCATGCCGGGTCGAAGAGTGAAGTAAGGAGTCTGGGAATCAATAATAATAAAAAAATCTGAGCCTCCGGAATCACAATTTTGGATAGTCTGAAACTCAAAGTTCCTTTGCAGCGGATCATATACCGCAGTAATCATAATAATGCCTAAAATCTAAGACAACAATTGTGCCGTTTACTAGACAAAGATCCTTACCATATAAGAAACCTATTCAAGTAAATTATACGCAGATCGATATTATTATTATTATTATTACTCTGAGACCAATTGCCCCGGAGTCAATTTCTACTAAAATTGTTTGTGGTAGGCTCACCTGACAGCCAGAGGGCCACAACTTCCTTAATGACATGCAGAAGGCTTGTCGATAAATTTTGAGGATATAACCCAAAAATCGTTGGCTGGATGCATGTTGGCCAAAAGTAAATCAAACAAAGTCTTAGATGACCCTTATCAAGATTCACCGTATAGCCTGTTTGAGTGTGATGGAAGCAATGAGAACGTGGCCCACACTAGCTTTAGGAATGGACTGACTCCTCTACACCTTGTAGTTAAGAGGATGGCAGCCAGCGCAGCCCTAAGGCTACCTAATCTAGCCCTTCTTAAAGAAGGCAACCTATCGGGGCAGGTAAAAGATTCTGGACACTGTCTGGAACTCTCCGTGCCTCATGGTCCTTGAGAAGATGGACAGAAAATTAGACTTCTCCAAGCACTTCAAAGTGGTCATCAGTGACAGTTCAGCGTGGAGAAACAATGAAGTAATAATAAAACAGGACTCACAGTTGTGGTATACAGATGGGTCCAAAATGGAAGATGGCAGTGCTGGAGCTGGAATTGTAAGGCCAAATTTCCAAACAGCAGTTGCGATGGGAAAAACAGCTTCCATTTTTGAGGCGGAGGTCCACGCCTTAGAGTTATGTGCTGGAGAATGTCTACGCAGGGGTACACGCAGCACCCAAATATGCAGTGTCTCAGATAGCCAGGCAGCTCTGAAATCGTTAATAAACTTCTCATTTCAATCAAAGCTGGTCTGGGAATGCTCCAAACTCCTCAATACCCTAGCAGCGAGAAACTCTGCTACGCTAATGTGGGTACCGGGACATTAGGGACATGAAGGCAATGAAATGGCGAGGGAATCAAATTATACTCAAAATATATGGGTTAACAATTCATTTCACGATTACGGTACAACAAAATCTTACAAGGATTTTATGCCAAGAAAATATTGAGAGATGTGCCCAGTTCAACATTGACATGTATGAAATATTGGGGGAAAAATCATTGTTATACTATCCGATAGTCAAGCAGCACTCAGAGGTCGAAAGATGTATGGGACTGTGTTGGGAAACTGTAGTCCTTGGTAATATCAACAGTTATCTCTACTGTGGCTACTAATCCGTATACGAGAGGAGGGAAATGAGAAGGCTGATAGCTTAGCAAGGAACGCTGCGGCCTCTCAGTTGTGGACTATTTTCAAATACCATCGGAGGTCTACTGAAGAAGTGCATAGATGTAAAAAGAAAGTCAATTAAAAAAGAAGTGAAAATTCTTCCTGGATTTAGGCAATCGAAAGCTCGGGGACTTTAATTCTAAAGGAGATAAACAGTAAATTAACATGCCTTAGGTAAGGTTAGGTTAGGCAGGAGTGGCCGCCCAGTTTGCCAAAAGCACACTTGAACACACATAATGGCCCATTGTGATACCACGGTGTGGCGCCGTTCGTGCACTGACTAAAAAGTTCCCATACTTGGGATGGTGATAGTCAGCGGAAGGACAGCGCCAGGAAAGGCACGACTCCCCAGTCATGTTGCAGGAAACCGTCATGATACTTTGATGAACCTGGCTATGTCTCTAATATTAATGGATGACAGCTCTGTCAGGCTTGTAAGAAATAGGGCACCAAAGTAACATGCCTTGGAGGAAGTTAAAAATCATCACAGGCGTTTAAGCGGACACTGTAGACTCAACTATTACATGAACAAGTTGGGTATATCTTTAGATGCCGTCTGTAGATTCTGTGGAGAAATTGACGAAAACTTATTGCACCTGATCACAGACTGCTGCGGACCATTGGCACACAAAGGACACAGATGTTTTGGAGAATATATGTTAGATATGAGCAAGATTGTGCACTTGATTCCTCCAAAATACATGAGTTCCTGTCGGAAGTAAACCTGGAACCTTATCTTTTAAAAAAAGAGTAATTTCAACGTATCTTTCAGGTCGCGGTGTATTGTATCGTTAAGTACATCTAATCGAATATAATAGCTGAAGAGTTATTGTATATTTATAACTTGAAAATAATAATAGAGTTTAGTTCGATGGGTGGGATGCGGGATTCCGTTTCCTGATTTCTACACGCGTCAGAATGTGATGATATGTGATTGATCATGTGTGATTGATACTTAGCAAAAGTTGAATTATATACTGCTTTAGCTCCAAGATGCTGTTCCCTTACTGGTTGCAGAAAATGTGGCAGGGAAATATTGTCGGTCCGGGCACGTAACTAACAAAATCGCTCTTTAAAATACATATGGCTGTGGGGCGGTAGATATAATCTTGTCTCTTGCAACTTTGCGTGGCATCGCAAAGGGATTTATCTCCGAGCGATCCCACACGAAAAGGCTTGAGCTACATGGCGACCCTTGCACCGGGTCGCAACCAACAGTAGAGCAAATAATGATTATTTTACAAAGGAAAAAAGGCACTAATTTCCAGAACGTAGCATAACACCACCATGTTCAATGGGAACAGTATGCAGTTGGTGCTGGAAATCCAGAAAAATTATACAGGCTTTCAGCAAAGTTAGGTTCTTACCACCATATTCAATGGGAAGAGTCTTCAGTTGGTGTTTGAAAAGCTAAGAAAATTACTCAAGCGTTCCTGAAGACTTGATTCCAACTTCCACAAATCGTGAGTGCGTCGGACATCTATTATTAAATGTAGTCAGTGAGAGTGTAGACATGAGTGTTAACTCAGACGGAGTTCCCAATTACAATGAACTATATGTTAGCAACTGACTTCTAAACATAATAAAACCGCAGTTTAAAAATTGCAGAACACCAACAAATTTCTATCTGTGATTATTATTGTTACTCAAGTCTGCGATAAAAAATTTGTTTAAAATCCAATCAGTGATTTTTATAGTTTTTTTGCGCTGATTACCGGTAAAATGAAGAACAAAAATTCCATCTCGAACAGTTTAGTTTCTATGTTGAGGAATTGAGGCAGAGGAGTCAACGTAAAAAACAATCGTTTCGTTTGGGCGTTCGCTTGGTGTGGATGGAACCGGAAAATCACAGCGAAGACTGCTATTTTTGTTC
The DNA here is from genome assembly GCA_920105625.2 of Clusia tigrina. NCBI lineage: Eukaryota > Metazoa > Arthropoda > Insecta > Diptera > Clusiidae > Clusia > Clusia tigrina. The sequence goes on from OV050032.1 coordinate 179,885,088, forward strand.
TTGTAAGGTTTCATCATGCCATCAGGGAACTGCTCTGTTCGAATGGGACTAAAATACCGGTACCTTCTCTACCAATTAGTTTAGATAACGTATTAGATGAGACAGATATATTGCCTGAACTGTGTGCTAGTAATGAACACAGGGAAGTCAGTGACATTTATGATCCTGACACTCAGTCTTTACCTTTCACTCAGTCGAAATTGAATGATTAGGTGAGAGACTTAGGCCTTCCAAAAAACTCAGCGAAGGTTTTGGTTTTAGATTCAAAGAAAACGTTGCGTTGGCTTCTGGTACGTCTGTTTGGTGGTATCGAAATAGAGAAAAGGATAACGGTTAATAAGGAAGGGAACCTAGTTTATTGTAACAACGGCCCTGGAGTTATGGCAAGATTCAGTGTTGAGCATGTACCGGAAGATTGTATGTAGAGTTTTTATTGACTCCTCGAAAAGAAACTTGAAAGCAGTCCTTCTACACAACGGTAACAAGTATGCTTAAGCACCTGTTGGTTCACTTACAGGAACCATACCAAAACCTTGGAGTGGCCTACAATAAGCTCAGCTATTCAAGCCATAAATGGACGATTTGTGGTGATTAACAGTCATTTCAATGTTGCTTGGACTATGTATCTATGTTTTCTCTGTGATGCTATAGCCGTGAAAGAATAGCAAGTTAGAAAAACCTTAGAGGTCGGTACGAAGAATATGAAGAGGGTCTGCTTTTTAGCTCAAAAAGTTTTGCTTCCTCCACTTCACATGAAATGGGGCCAAATGAAGCAATTCATTCAGGCCTTATCAAAAGGAAAGGGAAGGCTTTAGCAATTTCCTTGTTTATCGAAGGCGAAGTTAAAAGAAAGAATTTTTGTAAACCTGACAGCCGAAAACTTATGAAGGATGATCACTATTAGACAAATATGGACCCAAAAGAAAATCAGCATGGGTATCTGTTAAACTTGTTGTAACCAGATTTCTTTGGAATAAAAAGGATCCTGAATACAAGGCCATGTTAGCGGATATGTGGGAAAGCTTCAAGAATTTAGGCTGTAACATCAGTTCAAAATTGCATTTCCTCCACTGGCACCTTGATCACTTTTCAGAAAATCTTCGTGATATTAGCGAGGAACAAGAAGAAAGATTTCACCAAAACATACATTAAGGAAATATAAGAGCGCTATCAAGGAAGGGGGAGTGATAACATGAGAGCGGACTAGTGCTGGATGTTGCGAAAGACTTTGCTCGATAAACAAAACTAGAAATTTAGATAGAAATATTATTATTATTATTATTATGATTATTATTATGATTATTATTATTACTGTTTTATCTTGCACGATCATTAATTATGTGTACAAGAGGTTGGAGAAATCTGTACTTGCACCCAAGGCCTTCGGCTAGAAATATAGCATATGAAATTTTCACAACATGAGCAGAATTGTAGTTGCTTTCGAGTCCCATTTAGATTTCACAAAACAAACCTGAGTCCTGAAATGAGACGTAAGTTAATTTCATACAAATTGTTTCTCTTCTCAAGGAACTTTATAATTTCTTTCGTTTTAGCCTTCTCTTTTCTTAAGCTTACAATGATGTGCTATAGTGGAATCACATTGTTACGAAAATTAATGCGAATCATTGGATTAAGAAGTTACGCAAACATTTTGCTCAATATTTAACATATTGTTATGAAAGTTAATTGCTTGCTAAATAGTACAAATCACTGGATTGTTTTAATTTGAACAGAAATTTTTGCTTGATAGTTTAGCTTCAATAAAGTTTAAGAAGAAAACTCGTCTGTACGCTGTTGACAATATTTATTTACCACAACAAGTTATCTTGTCGTTGCTGCTTTCAAATTACTACCGAACTCTGTTATCACAATTTGATGTAGTAATTTTGTACCTTACAGAGTAATTGATTATCACTTCTTTGGATGTACTCACTCGTATGTTTGAATGGTTATGTATGAGCAGCGAACCTCTCGTCTCGAAAATAAAAATTTATTGTAAGAATAACTTTTAGTAAGAATAACTTATTGTAACCATGCCTTAGGCAGGATTCGAAATCGGAAACCTACTACTGTGAGACTACCATGCTTATCAGTTGATCACTTAGGTCGGCTCCCTTTATATAATTTCCTTCAAACTAAGTTCTTTTTGAGTACATTTCATAATTGATTTAATGAGGTTTAGTGTCAGAAATAGCAGCAACATTGCTAAGGACTCAGCACTAATAATTTATAGGATTCAGGATATTGTAAAAGCAACAACAACACTACTAATGACTCCGCAATAATAGTTTATAGGATTGGGGAGATTGAGAAAGCAGCAACAACACAATATAATCTTGCATAATGTAATTTATACAATTTTAACTTACCTTCTATTCATATTTACTCATGAATACTACAATACCTGCTGCATCAGAGTGTTAGAAAAACTGAAAAATGAGTCACAAAAGCGTTTGCGGCAGGTCTTCTGCCACTTCCTACAAAAGTTTCGCTACAAGTTTGTGCAAATCCGCTCAACTTCCCGCAACTTTATCTAATTTCTTGCAACTCATTCCGCACTTCATAGTATCCTTAAGTGAGGAATTAGTTGCACTATTTGACTCCATGTACAGCTCTATGCCTGTCTTTGGTTGCACGATTATTGCCTCAAAAGGAAAACGCATTTGCGCGTCATTAACACTTCCTACGTACCCGGTTATTTACTCTAATGCCAACAATGCGGCGCTAATGTGTGCAATTAATAAAAAAACAGCAGCAATAAAAACAACAAAAGTGCTGACTATGCCCCAAACAATGCACCGCTAATACATCCTGCCTGAGTGTGTGTCCTGCGTTGATAAAAATCACCATAAAAAAAACGAAGTTTGTAATATTCCTAAAAAGGATTTTCCGAAACATATTTTCCCACATTTGTTCGCGCTGAGTCGCCGCTCTTGCGTTGTTGAGTCGTTGCGTTGCCGTGGCCCTTCAACTCACGGCGATACATCATGCGCCGACTGACACATATGAATCCTTTCAATTTACAGCAATTTTTTACACTAATTTATGTAATTTTTCACTTTAGCAATTTACGAGGACGCCTACGCCTACGCCGTTTACCGTTGTTGGCCATTAGCGCCGTGCCAGTACGGCCACCTTGCAGCTCGACTCGGCGACAGCAGTGGCTGTAGCTGCGGCTGTGCTGGCGGCATATTCGTATCTTAAACTTCTAATCTCTCCAAACAGGCCGGTAAACAAATTTAATTCTGACATGGCATTCCATTAGCACGTAATTTATCAAAATGTGCGGGGAAAGGCAGGAACTCATTTTATTGCATTGTGGTGTGATGTGGTGCGTTGAGGTGTGTGTTTCCATGTGGTGGTAAGGAGGAAGCCACTGACTTCAGCGCTCGAAGACAATAGGCGCACGTTTAGGGGAACGTCGTGTACCTGTAGCCGTATCTGTGCCTGACGCTGATCGTATCTAATCACCTCGCAAATGGGCACTGCATATGTCGGACACAGGTGAACTTATTGCTGGCCACAAAAGAGCACAGCTCAGCCATAAACCGAGTGCCTAGGCGGCCAGTTAATGAGCGCAATTAGTCAAAAGGCAAAAAAGGAAGTGTGACTTGGTGACTTTGTGACTGACTGTGTGAGCGAGAAACGCGCACAGCCAAGACGGTGGCACTAATGCACCGCGGGCTGTGGACAATTCCTTTTATGCCTCTTTAATAGCTACGACTGCATGACTTCTCGCGGTCATCGATTTCAGCCACTGATTAGTGAGGCCCGCTTTTCTCATTTCCACTTTTCACTTTCCGCTTCCCAGCCCACTCACTGTCTAAGGTGCTATTCCGCATTTAGTTATGCTAATTCCCTTTCTCGCTCCCGCGTCGCTGCCTCCAAGTGAGTCAATTCTCACTAAATGTACACGTAATTAAATGTTTACACTGCTCGCTTCCTCCGCGCACCCTCGATGGCTCCGCCGGCTACTTGGGCGCACTCGTGTGCAGTTGGGCGCTCAAAGAGGCGTGAAGTTGTATAAAATGTATTAAGTGTCAAATTGACAACTTCATTTGCATACCTTTTTATTTAAGTTTAGGATTTTATAATTATTGCCTTAGCCGTTTCCGTGGCAGCCATAAAAAAAATTGCCATAAGAGGAAACGCAGGTGCCGCTTGTGTGGCAGGCAGCGGTTCGTTTTCGGTTTTGCATAATCCTCGAGTGTTAATTTGACACTAATTTATGCTGACTTTTCGTTAATTTAGAGCTCCATAAAATTGTTTATGGGTGCTTTTTGTTCAATTTTATGGCCTTCCCAGGCGCTGCAGCGTTCCGCAGCAGGCACAGAAATTGCATTTCATGTCATGTTAACTGCTCGCACTGACAACAGGACTAAAGCAGCAGCAGAATAAGGGCCAAAAAAAGTATCAACGAAATTATTTATTTGTAGAGCAGTAACAGAGAGAGGGGAAAGAGAGGGAGAGAGAGAGAGAGGGAGAGAGAGAGGGAGAGAGAGAGTGAGAGGGAGAGAGAGGGTGACAGGGGGAGAGAGAGGGAGAGAGAGTGAGAGAGAGGGAGACAGACGGTGAGAGAGGGAGGGAGAGAAAGAGAGAGGGAGAGAACGAGAGAGAGGGAGATAAAGAGAGAGGGAGAGACAGGGAGAGAGAGGGAGAGTGAGGGAGAGAGAGAGGAAGGGAGAGAGAGGAAGGGAGAGAGAGGGAGAAAGAGGGATAGGGAGAGAGAAAGGGAGAAAGAGGGAGAAAGAGGGAGGGAAAGTGAGGGAGAGAGAGGGAGAGAGAGGGAGAGGGAGGGAGAGGGAGAGAGAAAAAGAAGGGGGGAGAGAAAAAGAAATAGCGAGATAAAAAGAGAGAAACAGAGAGAAATAAAGAAAGAGAAAGAAAGAGAGAGAAATAAAGAAAGAGAATGAAGGAGAGATAGAGAAAGAAAGAGAAAGAGATAAAGAGATAAAGAGAAATAGGTAAAGAAAAAGAGAGAAAGAAAAAGAGAGGAAGAGAAACAGGGAAAGAGAGAAGAACGCAAAAAGACAGAAAGACAGAAACAGAGAAAGTGAGAGAAACTAAGAGGAAGTCAGCAATTGACAAATTGAGAAAGTAAGAAGAAGTCAGAGAGAGATAGAGAAATTAAGAGAGAGATACATATAGTGAGAGACAGTGATAGGGAGAGACAAAGAGATAGAGAAGGAGGGAGAGACAAAGAGATACAGACATAGGGAGAGACAAAGAGATAGAGAAAGAGGGAGAGAAACAAAGAGATAAAGTGAAAAAGGTAGGGAGAGAGAAAAAAGAGAGAGAGAGATATAGAGATAAATATAGAATGAGATATAAAGTTAGATATAGAGTGAGATATAGAGAGAGATATAGAGAGCGATATAGAGAGAGATAGAGAGAGATAGAGAGAGATAGAGAGCGATAGAGAGAAATAGAGAGGGTTAGAGAGAGATAGGTGGAGACAAAGTAGGAAAAAGACAGATAAAGATATATAGATATATATATATATATATATGTATATATATATATATATATATATCTATATATATATATATATATATATATATATATATATATATATATATATATATATATATATATATATATATATATATATATATATATATATATATATATATATATATATATATATATATATATATATATATATATATATATATATATATATATATATATATATATATATATATATATATATATATATATATATATATATATATATATATATATATATATATATATATATATATATATATATATATATATATATATATATATATATATATATATATATATATATATATATATATATATATATACATACGAGGTGTGATCAAAAAATAAAGTATTTATTTATTCATCAACAACTTGTCCCCTTCAAAGTAATTCCCCCAGATATACACTTATGCCAGCGTTTTTTCCAATCCTCGAAACACTTCTGAAACGCTTTTTTTGGTATCACCAACAGCTCCTGTTTCGATTTTTCTTTTATCTCCTCAATCGTAGCAAAACGCTTTCCTTTCATCGGTGTCTTCAGTTTTGGAAAGAGGAAAAATTCAGCGGGGGCCAAGTCCGGTGAATACGGTGGTTGAGGCATGATAAAGGTTTTGTTTTTGGCCAAAAACAGCTCCTGAGCGATGTCCATGCGACATTGTTTTTGCTCAAAATTTAGCAATTTTGGGACAATCTTCGCTGCCGCATGTTTCATGTCTCAAACATCCGTAAAAATTGCTTGGCATGAGCCGAACGATATGCCAACATCATCAGTAACCTCTCTGATAGGGATTCGACGATTATCCAAAATCATTTTCTTCACTGCGTCAATGTTTTCATCGGTTGTTGACGTGCTCGGGCGATCAGGACGAGCATCGTCATTGACATCTTCTCGGCCTTCCTTAAACCGGTTATACCACAATTGAACTTGTGTTCTGCTCATAGTAGACTCGCCAAAGGCCACAGTCAACATTTCAAATGTCCTTGCGCATTTAATTTCATTTTTTACACAAAACTGAATACAGTTTCTTTGATCCATTTTTTCGAATAGTACAAAATCGAAGAGCACACCAAAACACAACTAACCTTTTTATCTGTGAAAAACAAACTGACAATCCAAAATGGTTGGTATTGCCAACATATATAACAGACATGTGTACCAACATAAAAAAAAAAAAATGCGAACATCGAACATACGTAACTCACGAAAAGATGAAAATAACGGTTATTTTTTTATCACACCTCGTACTCGTATATATATATATATATATATATATATATATATATATATATACTCGTATATATATATATATATATATATATATATATATATATATATATATATATATATATATATATATATATATATATATATATATATATATATATATATATATATATATATATATATATATATATATATATACGAGTACGAGGTGTGATAAAAAAATAACCGTTATTTTCATCTTTTCGTGAGTTACGTATGTTCGATGTTCGCATTTTTTTTTTTATGTTGGTTCACATGTCTGTTATATATGTTGGCAATACCAACCATTTTGGATTGTCAGTTTGTTTTTGACAGATAAAAAGGTTAGTCGTGTTTTGGTGTGCTCTTCGATTTTGTATATATATCTCATCATTCATCATCATTATTGGCATACAACCATTTTTGATCATTGCCGCGTTATCAGCCTTCGCCAGTCGTCCCTGCTTCGCGCACGCTGGCGCCAGTTGGAAACACCAAGTGCAGCCAGGTCCTCTTGAACTTGGTCCTTCCAACGTAGTGGTGGTCTCCCCCTCCTGTGTCCGCCACCCGGCGGCATCGATTCAAATACTTTTTTCGCCGGAGCACTTTCATCCATTCGCACAACATGTCCCAGCCAGCGCAGTCGCCGTGTTTTAATGCGCTGAACTATATCAATGTCGTCATACAGCTCTTTGTTCCATCTGATTCGATACTCTCCGCAGACGCATATAGGACCATAGATCCTTCGAAGAATTTTTCTCTCGAACGCCCCCAAAGCTCACTCTTCGTTGTTTGTCATCGTCCAGGTTTCGGCACCATAAAGCAGGACGGGAAGGATGAGGGCTTTGTAGAGCGTAATTTTTGTTCGTCGAGAGAGGTCTCTGCTTCTCAATTGCCTACTGAGCCCAAAGTAACACCTGTCGGCAAGAGTGTTTCTTCGCTTGATCTCCTTGCTGACATCGTTCGTGGTGTTGATGCTGGTTCCCAGATAGACGAAATCCTTCACAACTTCAAAGTTGTAGTCGCCAACAGTGACGTGGTGTCCAAGACGCTGAGACTCTTTGTGTGTTGACACCAAGTACTTCGTTTTGTCCTCGTTCACCGCTAAACCCACTCGCCTCGCTTCTCTCTCCAAGCCGGAAAATGCAGCACTCGCGGCGCGCCTGTTATGGCCAATGATGTCAATATCATCATCGTACGCCAGTAACATGATACTCTTGTGGAAGATAGTGCCTGTGCGATTTAGATCTGCTGCGCGTACGATTTTTTCCAACATTAGATTGAAGAAAACACACGATAAGGAGTCACCTTGTCTGAATCCTCGCTCAGTAACAAACGGCTCGGACAAGTCATTACCGATTTTAACTGAGCCAGTGGTGGTGCTTAGCGTCATTTTTCACAGCCGAATTAGCTTAGCAGGGACGCTAAATTCAGACATAGCGGCGTATAGTTGACTCCTTACGGTTTTGAAATCGACGAAAAGGTGGTGTATGTCAATCTGCTCCTCTAGGGTTTTCTCCAGGATTTGGCGTAGTGTGAACATTTGGTCAATGGTACCTTTAACAGGTCTGAAGCCACACTGATAAGGGCCAATCAGTTCATTGGTGATGGGCTTCAGCCTTTCACAAAGTACGCTCGACAGGACCTTATATGCGATGTTCAGAAGGCTGATCCCGCGGTAGTTGGCACAGATTGCCGGATCACCCTTCTTGTGGATTGGGCAGAGCATACTTAAGTTCCAGTTGCTAGGCATGCATTCCTCCGAACATATTTTGCAGATGAGCTGGTGCATGCGTTTCGTGAGCTCATCGCCGCCAGCCTTGAATAGCTCCGCTGGTATACCATCAGCTCCGGCGGCTTTGTTGTTTTTGAGCCGCCTAATAACTAGCAAGACCTCGTCATAGTCAGGGGGCGCTACTTCATGTTCGTCGTCAGCAACTGTGGGGTCGGGTTCATCTTCATTGCTATCATTAGCGCTGTCGCCATTCAGCAGCTTCGAGAAGTGTTCCCTCCATAACGTGAGTACGCTCTGGACATCCGTCACTAAATTCCCGTTTTCGTTTTTGCAGGAATTGGAATTGGCTCCGGTCTTAAAACCTTCAGTTTGGCGCCTCACACGTTCGTAGAATTTTCGAGCCATATTCCTTCTACCATATATATATATATATATATATATATATATATATATATATATATATATATATATGTGTATATATATATATATATATATATATATATATATATATATATATATATATATATATATATATATATATATATATATATATATATATATATATATATACGAGTATATATATAGATAAAAGTATAGAGGCAGAAAGAGGGAGAGAGAAAGTAGAGACAGTAAGAGTGCAGGTGAGAGCGACGGAAAAAGAGAGACTGAGACAGAAATTGAAAGAGAAAGTGAAAGAGAAAGTGATTGAGAAATTGAAAAAGAAAAATATACAGATAGAGAAAGTGATAGGAAAAGCGAAAGAGAGAGATATACAGATAGAGAAATCAAGAGAGAGAGAGAGAGAGAGAGAGAAAGGGAGATGGAGAAAGTTAGAGGGAGATTGATCAAGTGAGGGAGAGACTGAGAAAGTGAGAGAGAAATGGTTAGAGAAAGGGGGACAGAAAGAGAAAATCAGAAACAAATAGATAGAGAAAGTGAGAGGTAAAGTGAGAGAGAAAGGGATATTGAAATTGAGAGAGATATGGGGAAATTGAAAAAAACAAAGTAATAAGGATATAAAGAAAATAAAAGATGTACAGAAAGTGATAGAGAATGAAGTAAATAAGAGAGGGATAAAGAAAGAGAGAGCGAGAGAAAAAGAAAGATAGATAGGGAGATATAAAGAAATAGAGAAAGATAGATATGTATTGAAGCATGATAAAGAGTGTTGCAAAATCAGTGACTGGCGAAATCGACGTCATCGTACGAGAACATTTATGTTATTCTGTTAGTGCCAACCCCCCTTCTGGTGAATCTATAAGTAGTTCAATGTCACGTTGGACTACATTTGTCCAAGCCAGGGAATGTCTTCTCTGCGAAGAATATGTATAGTAGAGTGCATTCTTGCCTTGAATAGCCCTTGAGCGGCCTTCTGCAAGGTCGAACTTACTCGTGATGAGTTCAGTGCAATAGTCTAGTTCAAACACGAGCAGCTTCGTATGTTAATGGATATTACAGAATCCTGTCGAGAACAAGAGATTCTCTAGAAGAGCTACAATGTTTCTGGAGATTCCTTCTTGGCATAATCACGTTATTGTTTTTAAATAGTTACCTTAAGTTCTCAGTCCTTAAACTTTGTGCGATGCATTTCATCAGCTTTGCTATGTCTCCAGTTACTTCCTCAATCCTTGACGCGTTTTCTCATTGCATATAACTGTGTCGCGGTTAACCTAGTGACTCTTCATTAAATGTATCGCCTCTCATTAACCACCATGTCGATGGTGAATAAGCCAGAAGGAATTTTGATTTGACAACTTCATCTAAAACACACTTATCTAAAATAATCAATTTCCCAATGCCAATTTTTTTATATGGAGTGTGAACTTTTTCCATTTTTGTTGTATTCTAATTCCTCTAATAAGAGGAGGGAGCCAATTGAGATATCCATTTCCATGTAATGGCACTCATAACTGAGACCGCTTTCTTTGGAGCTCCATCTGCCATCGAAACTACTTTATAAGCACACGGCGGGTGAAGCAGCGTTAATCGATTTAAATATACGCGAATTAGGTAAACTCCTCACCTGCTTTTCCTCTGCCAAGAAAATCCAATACCTACTGCCTACTCCGCCCCTAGAGCTGCAAGGACCTCCTTACACAAAGCTTTTGTATTGGGAGTTTGATCATTAAAATTGCGGCCATTCAAATCGGCAGCATTTAATCTCTAAGTGAGTACTTAAATTAAAACAACAACAACAAACTTATCAGCAACAATGACAACAATTACAACAATGCGTGCAATTTAACGCGCCCATTGTTCCGGAGTACGTTTCATTTGAATTATATATGAGCAAAAAACGCATTTGACCGTTAAAATGCAAATAACGTGCAAGTAATTTGCTGCCCTTGCCACAGAAGGGATCCTTCGCAGGCCCCTCCCCAACTCCCCCACTAAACTCTGATGCCAGAGTACACTTACAAAACCAGCCAAGCAAATATTAACAAATTTCTTCACACATACACCCCCACACAGAGACACTACATACCCACGGATGAGTGGAGCTTTGTTCACTTAAATGTGTGTGTGTGTGTGTGTGTGTGTGTGTGAGTGTGTGTATGAATGTTTGTATGTTTTTATTTAGTTTGCTCTCTGGGCCTGAATAAACTTTGCCATTTCAGCACATATAAACATGGAATTGTTTGCTATATAAACTTGAGAAGTATGTGAGCGGCCTATCCGCATAATACTCATCCTTTTTAATGGAAGAGTTGCAACAACAACTGCAACACCACCCACACAAAAACCGTGTAACTAGCATCTTGTCCGTTGTGCACGCCTAGCACCAATATTTTGCGTTGAGTGTCTTCGGATAGCTTTGAGGTGTGGATACGCGGGCAGCAGCAGCTGACGCAACACATCTACACGTATGTTTTCAGCAGAGCCAAGAGTTAAGTGGGCGGCCCCAATGGGTGGGGGAAGAGGGGTTAAGTTAACACAGCAGCAGCAGCAACAGTAGTAGAACCGTAGGTGTCAGCGTGCCATTTTGAGTGACAGTTGCCAAGTCAAGTGTTGTCTTTTGTTTTGTTCGTTGGATGTGTTACTCTATGTGTGTGAGTGGCTTTCTTGTGTGATTGTGTGTGTTTATGAGTGCCTTTGTGTTTATGTATGCATGCAGAAGGTGTTTTCGAATTCCCTGAAGTTATTGTTGCACATAAATGCAACATTGTTTTGTCAGTGAAGCGGTCTGGGTTAATATTACTCTGCAGCGTGGAAGTCAAGGATGAGGAAGCAGTATGGAGGTGCTTACATTTTACAGGGTATTCCCATAAAGGAACAACAATGTGTCTACAGTTTACATGCCCATGTGTTGCGGCTACTGTTGTTAACCCTGTGCGGAGCTGAGACCATATTCTTGCAGCATGAGGCATTAACTCTCCACTCATACTCACACTGCACTCGCACTCATACTCCCACTCACCCCATTACCTGCACTCACACGCAGAGGAACACAATCAGCCATTTGCCTGCACATATTATACAGTAATTTTCTAATATCCTCTGGCAGGCATGTCCGAAATATTCTTGAATGCATCTCAGTTTGCAATATGCGAGACACGGCATTTAGATCTGCACACAATGCTTCTGCCTGTTCCCGTCTGCCCCTGCGCACACACACATTGCCGGACGACTGCCGTTGGCCACATTCGTAATGACTGAAAATAGTTAAAGCGTGCTTAATGCAAGTACAAACACTTCCTGCGCTGGCCGTCGTTCTCCTCGTATTTTCTGCATTACGTATGCATGAGTTCCTAAATAATGTTGATTTAACATTATCACCCGTAAACCTTTTAACACAGCAGCCATTCAGCCAAGCAGCCAACCGGTCAGGCCGACGTATGCAGTGGCTGGCAACATTGTTGGCCGAATTGTTGAAAGGCAGCATGCACTCGTACATCCCAACAACAACAACTATAACAACAACATGTCATACTAATAGCTGTGCGTTTGTTTTAGGCTCCGGCAAATGGCCAACTGCCCACGAACCTGGCAGAGATTTGATGAGGAGACTTTTGGATGTTGCCGAACATTACATCGCATTTGCTCAGAATTTGATGTGAGCGTTGAATTGGAAAATTTGATAGAAATTGGAAAATCACCTTCAGATTATCAGAGGCTGAGCTCAGATAACGTCTGTCTTCTGCTTTCACTTGAGTGGAACTGAAACTCATACCAAGACATACTCAAAGAGATTGCGTGGGCTTCGCAATAACAGCAGTCGCTGTGAGTTCAAAAAAATGGGGGTCGTGGCTTCACAGATTGTTCTGATATGAGTACATCCACAGTGGCTTCATATAAAAATCATTGAAGTCATATTATAATGTCTCATCTTAGCATAATTTGCTCTACTTCGTCTGAGATTCGTGTCTTTAACTTTACGCTTATTAAACATAATACCACCTGTAAGCAATTGCTTTCTGCACCTAGTTCAGGGTAATTGACTGGAGTCAAGCCTGCGTTTGACCTCTTTAGGTAAACAGAATCGTAACTGAATTCAGCTTGTTACACCGTTTAGAAGCCATCTATCCGACAAGAACCTCGTATCCATATAATTCAGTAGGAGAGCTTTCAAACGACCCCGTGGTTAGTTCTTCTACCAAATGGGTTATTTGCAGTTAAAACGTTACAGTAAAGAATTGTCTGAAACGTCAGGAATGTCATGCAAGCCTGTGACCTGAAAATGTGAATGACTTTGTTGGACCCAGTATTTCGAAGAGATTCTAGCGAATACTCCGATCTACACTATAGGTAGGTAGGTAGGTAAGGCGGCCACCCGAAGGGCGCACTTAGGCCAACATTGACCCTTTGTGATACCGCATGAGACAACAGGTCCCATCCCTTTCAAAGGTCCAGCCATTTGGAGCTTGTGATTGAAGCAGTTGATGGAGCTAACCTTTTTTTTTGAGATATCTCCCAAGAAGTCCAGAAAGTAGTCGCCTAGGAAAGTGCGCCTCCTTCTGGACAGCGCTGGACACGTGCACAAGAGGTGAGCAATGGACTCTTCCTCCTCCTCGTCTATGCAACTCCTGCAGAAGTCGTTAGAGGCGATCCCCATCCTACACCCGTGTGTGCCTAGAGTCCAGTGTCCCGTTAGGACGCTAATCAAGGAACCTATGCTTTGTCTATTTAGAGCCAGTAGGTCCTTAGAGCGCTTGACATTTATCTCTGGTCCGTTTTGTCTAGCTATTTTATATCCTGAAACTACACTAGACTATATATCAATATTCTACTCCTTCAAGGAGACTTTTCCTGTAGACTCGACATAGAAAAATTATCTTATTTTATATAATAATTAAATATAATATTTTTTTGTGTATCCGTAATCAAGTTGTGGAAGACTCAACGAATAACATCGACAACTCTTTATAAAAATTCTTCGGTTTCAAGAAAATTGTCCTTCCCAAGTCCATGTAAGAAGAGCAAATGTTATCTACTTTCTTATTAAATGAAATATAGCTAAAGCACCAAGTTCTGGAACACTTCAAGAATGACATCGACATTTCCCTATTAAGACCTTACTTCTTCAAAAACATTTTTTATCACAAGACTTTATGAGAAGACTTACTTCCTCTGATAGTAATATTATCCATTTTCCTCGAAATCAAACACGCATAAAGTGCCAAGTTCTGGAAGACTCTATAAAACATAACACCAAACATTCCGTGCGACATTCAATACAGAAGAAAAGTATCCCTTTCATGACCAGAGGTATAAAGACTTATCATATATAGAAGTAGACGTGTCTAATTTCTAGATAATACGATCACAGAAAAAGAACCAAATTCTGGAAGTCTCAAGCATTAACATCCCCAACTATAAACATCCTTCGAGTATATTTCAAGATATTTTTTCACATGAGACCATATAAGAAGACACACATTATTTAATAGTCATATTATCCACATTCTTGGTAAATCAAATACAAATAAAGTACCAACTTCTGGAAAACGCAATCAATAATATCGACATCTCCCTATCAACATTATACTCCTTCAAGAAAACTGAAAACATGAGAACATTTAACAAGGCTCACTTCTCTTCACATGAATTATATCCCTTTAGTAAAAAGTATAAAATTCTGGAGAGCTTCATCAATGGGAATGTTATCCCCGTCATCACTGAACAAATTGAGGAGAAGGGTTCCTTTCTAGACAATATAAAATGAGTGGTATTTTAATCCTCAATCTCATCCTCCTCTTATAATCAAACACTATTCATATAAAGCACAAAATGTAAAATAAAGTACCAAGTTCTGGGACACCTGCTCTGCAACTACGAAAGCCCTATCAACCTAAACAACACTCCAGAAGACTATCTGTACCCACATACCATGATAAAACTGATCGCTTCAACAACGATCCAAAATGCCTTCCAGATACTTCCAAAACAAACACAAATACTCGTAGCATATAAAGTACGGGGTTACTTATCAACCGGAGTTTTCCAGGTCATATTAGATGATCATTTTGAACCCAAAACATATAGATCCTGGGTTATTCAGAACGGTGGCAAAAGACGAAGAAGTCAACAAACTCTCCAATATAATATTTCAGTAGTTTCAATTCATGAAGAGTGATCAACTCCTTCA